>PVJX010006225.1:0-79225 GCA_004027295.1 Dolichotis patagonum
GCAAGGCAGACAGCACAGCCCCTCCCCCATCGCCTCTGTGGCCTGTTTGCACCTCCGAGCCTCCTCTTGTTCTCCCTGGAGGGAGTCAGGCTGGGTAGCAGCAGTGGTTACAAGACCGGAGGGAGCATGGACAATGGTCATAAATATGTAAAATCCAGAATTCATTACATCTAGCTAATTCTAAATGCAACAGACACCACATCCTCCGAGACACGGCCCATTGAAGGAGTCTAGTTTGTAGCAGATAATTTGAAAAGTGGACCAGAATTGTTCAGGTCCAACTTGTGAAATTATCATCTTTTTAATGGGCAAGATACCCACAAAGATCACTGTCTTCTATTCATTCAGTGACCAAGGAGTCATCCCCAGCCCATCTCAATTTTAGTTCTGTAAGAGACCCTTTCTGAGGTTCCTAAGAGGCCTCCCTATCTGAATTCACTGGACAAGACTCTCTGGACATGAACCTCAAGACATATAATGTGGAGGATGTAGTTTTCTTAAAGGAACAGTGTTAAAGAAAGATGTTAACCCTACACAAAGTAAACTCTGTCCTCCAGGGGAGTGGGGAGATGCTCCATAAACCAGCGATGAACTGAGCGTCCCTCATGCAGTGCACTTGAAAACAGGCACCTTCATGGGGCGCCTGCCTTCATCTATCATCCCCAAAGAAAGAGAAAGAGGGCCTGCTGAGTCACCCAGAATTCAGCTAATGCTTACAATTCGGCCAGGCAGGAGGCCTGCCGATGCCCCCCTCTAGCCTCCCACGCTCAAAACAGTTCCTATGGTGAAGGCTTCAAAGGTAGAAAAGCAGAAAGATTTCCCCTCTGCCCTCTGCCAGCAGAGAGAATATCTTCCTGTTCTCTCTTGTGTTCTCTCTCTCTCTCTCTCTCTCTCTCTCTCTCTCTCTCACACACACACTCTCTCTCTCTCTCTCTCTCTCTCTCTCTCTCTCTCTCTCTCTCACCCCCACAAGCCCACAGCTGTAGGAGAGAACCAAAACTACAGACAATAGGTTCAATTCCTATCACCAAAATACACAAGGATTAGAGGAATGGGTATGCGGGAGGCACTTGCAGTGAGCTGGTGGGGCGGCAGGGCACACAGAGGAAATGTTCCCACCCGCTGAAGAAGTCCTCACTGGGTCACAGGGCAGGGGTCTCCATCACAGCTGAAGGAAAGTGCCTCCTTCCATGAGAGGCCACCAGGAGTGACCCGCAGGGCACAGGACAAGACCACTAGCCTTCCTGCTGACCCTCAGGGGTATGAGCTCCAAATAAAGTTATTGCTTCATCTGTGGTACCAAAGGCCCTCAGATAAATCTTGCTCTTGTTGTTTGACACACAAGTCAAGTTTGGCCCTTATTGATCATTAACATGTTAGTGAAAATTTGTTCACTTGGAATCTAAAAACAGTGAAGAACAAGTTGTGACAGACTTTGTGCTTCTTTTTCCTTAGATGGTCAGGCAGCTTGGGCAAGGAGCTCGGGCTGCAGGCGAGGAGGCCACTTTAAACACAGCGCAGGCTGGTGGCAGCAAGACATCTGGGAAACCTGTCTCTTTGTGGGTAAAATGCAGAAACATAGGCCGAGTGACCACGGCTGGATGATGGGTTTGTAGCTGTTGTCAACACTGTTGGCTAAGGAGCTCTGTGTGTAGAACTCGCTTGCTCGGATTCCAACTGATATCAGTGACTGAAGTGAAAACAGAAAATGAGGATCAAATTTATAATGCAGCTGGTGACAGAAAGGATTAAAAAATTCTCAGGAGACTGGACTGGTGGGCCAAAGCTAACAAGTCGACACGTACTAGGAACAAATGTAAATTCCTATACTTAAGTTTTTTTTTTTTTAAACAATCGATTCTAGAAGTACTAGTTAAGGTCGACCCATTTTAAATGCAATTTAGATGGTAGCTGTATAAGAGGCAGAAATTTATGTTCGATGCACGTTCTGCAGTGGGCAAAAATGTGATACAGTTTGACAAAAGAATAAAGCAGCCCACTATGTTAACAGAGGCTGAAAATTTCAAGCTGCACCCAAGTCCAATTCAGTCCTACAGAACTACATAAGAACAACATGAGTTGCAGGTTATTTCTAATTTTCTAGTAGCACATTTAAAGAAATAAAGGAAGTGAATTCAAACAGTGCATCTTATTTTACCCATTACACACTATAATTTCAACATACGGTTACTGCAGAAAACTGGTGTGTATTTCACCCTCATGGTATGTCTCCATTTGGACCAGCCACCTTTCAAGTGCTCTGTAGCCACAACATGTGGGCAGAGGCCACTGTAAAGGACATGGCCCAGGTTAGAGCAGAAGACAGGGTAAGTCCACCAGGCTCTGCTCTGGAGACCACATCTGGAATATTTAGTATTTGAGGCATTCAGTGACACACTAGGATCTGCCAAAGACTATCTGAAGGAATGGAGATGAGAAATCTTAGTGGAAAAGATTCTTCTGGTGCTGGCAGGAAATCACAAACAAGGGACACTGGTATTACACAGCTACTGAGCATAAACTAGGACCAGTGAGTAAAAACTGTGATTTTGGCTTTTTTTTTTTTTTTTTTTTTTGGTACTGGGGATTGAACTCACGACTACACTCTTGCAAGGCAGGCACTTATGCTGCTAGCTAAATCCCCAGCCCGGTTTTGGCTCTTCTTAGTGATTTTCCCCAATTCCAGAGGAAGGTGCATATGCAGAAGTCAGGTGATCTGCAAAAGCAGAAATACATATTGATAGGATCCTGATATCCTCTAAGCTCCCTATTAACTCCAGGTTACCAGAAGAGATTCACAGCTCTGAGGTGCTATATACGACCATGAATAGCCAACAGAACAGAGATGCTTCTTCCTTCAGTTGTCTTCTTGGGAGATGAAAGCTTATTCTGGCCACCCCCACAGATGCTCTATAGTCCCCACTGCATGCATCATGGGACCTTACTTTGCATGGTTCCCATTTCTGAGGCACTTCTAAGTGACAGTCCATGGGGAACAGTCTAGAGTAATGATGTCAATTTGCTGACCAGTGAGCAGAAAGAGATACACAAAGGGACACTGACCCCCTTCTCACTTAAAGATCTACATGAGTGCTTCTCCTGTGTCTCAGGGGAAAGGCCACTCCCAGCTGCCCTCACAGACTCCACATCGGGAGTGGTCTCCAGCTCACCCAAGACCTGGGCATTACAGATCTCTCCAGTGCTCTTCTTTGTATGTCGCAGGATCTTCTGGTCACCCTTACCTGAATGTACCATGAGCAACTTAAGGCCAACATGTCTCAGATTAAACTCCTTGTCTCCTGCCATCATCCTCCAACCTGTTCCTCTGTGACTCTAGACTTGGGTAGTGTCACTACTGAGCCCATGGGCTGTCTCTGATCCCTGCCTGCTGGATCTCACGACCTCATGGGAGAGACACACCAAACTCTAGTATCAACGACATCTCCAAGGCACCTCTTTGGAGCAAGAGAGGAAGAGACAGAGATGAGTCTCATCAGGATAGCCTGAGGAGCCCAATCAGATGGTTTCTCTTCCCTCCCTAGGTGTCCAAAAGGTTCTCTGGGTATCAGGCACAGGGCCCAGGGTCCAGATACTCTGATGTGGCTTCTGTCACACAGGTGTAAGGGAGAGGCAGGCACAAAAATCAGCGACAGAGGGCTTAGGTGTTAGGACTGAGGCTAACTGGATAGGAAGACAGGGGCTGGTCCCACCTGGCTGTTCAGAAGAGCTTCACAGAGGGACAGGAGAATGATGCGCCGGTGGCGCCTTCACAGCCTTGCTGACAGATCGAAGAGGGTGTTCCAGGCAAGGGGAGCACATAGGAACAGAGCAACATGCTCCTGCACCAGAAAACTTGGGGTGATAGGAGGAGAATGTGAAAGGCAGTGAAAAGGGGGCATCCTGGGCCAGGTAATGAATGTCTTGGATGCTAGGCCAAGATGTGAGATATTGTCCTGTAGGTACTGGGTACACAGAAAGGTTTTAGGATGAGATCTGTCAGGAATAGCTGTACATTTTTTAAATGCAGGAATTTTTTTTTTGGTTCTGCCTTCATTTTAGTAAAAAGGAAATGAAGCATCATGGAGCTGGCAAATCATCCCTGCATCCCAAAGACAGTGCGACATGTGATAATGACTGTGAAGCCCAGCTAAGCCTGTTAGCAAGAATGACCAGGGCACCAATGAGAGCAGGATTGATGCATCACCCCATGCCATCAGCTCTGTGTTTGAGGATCATTAGGAAAGGAGCCATTAGAAGAATGCTAGCCAGGTAACAGGAAGAAACAGGTCTTAGCAGAGCTGTGTTACCCAGGGAGAAATTAGCAAATAAAATTCAGAGGAAAGCAGGGACTCCTAGGCTTACCCAATGAGGCTTCTGGGGCATCACGACACGCATGTCCATCGCCTGAGAACACCTGGTGAGACAGCAAACTCACCCACATTCTGCCTCAGGTGAGCTGACGGTCTCAGGCCCTGCGCACCAGCAGACGCTCCACCTGGCACCGCGTTATGCACTGAGCTGCGCACCAGGGATGGTGCCATGTCCAAGGCATGGCCTTGTCCTCAGGAGGCTCCCATTCCACAACACAGTGGCACTGGGCCTCTGTGAAGACAGGGCAGGGCTCATCATGCCCATTCCCCAGCTGTGGCCAACATGCGAAAGGAAGGGAGCTCAGTTGCCCTGACATCTGTTCCCTGCTACTTTGCTTAGCACCAAGTTCCTCTTGTCATAGTAAACATTCAGAATACCAAGAGGGTGGGAGAGGACCTGCCATGATGCCCAGAGAGTGGCACCTCCACACCTGTGACTACCCATTTCTAAATTCTCTTAGGTGTCCAACACCCTCGTAAAGATGTCCACTGAGTGCCATCGCAGGGCGTTCTCGCCCTAAACTGCTTGGCCCAGTCTGGGCGTTTTTCTAACTCAGGAAAAAATTTAGGTCAAGTTAGGGATCTGATTTGGGAGTTAGAGTTGGACCCTGCCCAGAGGTTCCTCAGATAGGCCTGAGAAGTCTGCCATGTGGGAAGAGCTGATGCTCAGGAGCTGACGGAGGAAGATAAACAGAGGGTGGTGAGTGGGCTGGAGAGGAGTAGGTGGTGAATTGCACCACCACTGTGTCCCAAACAGCTTTGGTATCTCCCTCCCGATAATAGTATGAAAGTAAAGCAGACGAGGCCTCTTCCTTCCCTAGGTGAATGGCACAGCACACTGCTCTGAGTGGCCAGACCTTCTACATCTCTCAGATGACAGCTGCTTTAGTGCCACAAATTTCCATATCACCTTGTATTTGCTTGAAGAGGTTCCAAAGATGAGGTTGGATCCTCTAGCGCTTCCTGTTCCATTAATGAAACCAACCCTTTTCATTGGTTAGCCAAAGGAGCCCAAGGCACTGTGAAGTTCCTTGGCCCTGGAGTTAGCTTAATCTGAGTTTAACTTTTGGTTCTGTGCCTCACCATACCACCTGGGGTCCTGAACACACAGCCACAGTGCTTGGATCAAATCCGATCCATGAAGCTAGCTGGGTTGGGTGGGGGAATCAACTTCAAAGAGGAGAAAACTGAGGCCAAATGACTTCTGAATGATTCATAAAGGCTTGGAGGTGGTAGGTCTACAATCCAGCACTCTCCCTAGCAAATCCAATAGCCTGCAGGGAGCCTTGGCCAGATGTGGCTTGAGACAGGGAACGCTCCCTTGCAATACGGCTAAGAGTGGTCTCAGATAAACCATTAGCCTAGATCCTCCGTACTGAGGAAATAGTCTGACGATCCCCATCCCCGGCTCCAACTGTGGAGAAGCCCCACCCCATGGTCTGTTCAGGGAACTCATACATCCCTGAGGATCTGCCTCATATTTTACTATCACTGTTGAGAAGCCCTTGGGCTTTCCTGCTTTGTGCTTCTCTTGCATATATGTCTATTATAATCCATCACTGTCTCATGCATTTTTATTTTTAAAAATACCTGCCCCTCTCGCAGGGTTTGATGAACTTGGGGACAAAGGATTGTGTCTTATTCATATTTTTGTCATCAGCAGCCACAGCAATGCTGGACACACACTGGGAGCCAAATGAATGCATCTTGACTCCATGGTCTTAGTAAGGCCAGGGCTTCAGAGAACCAAAATACTCCCAGGAAGACAAACTTCTACTAATGGCATACAGCTCTTCCCTCCATGGCTAGATGTTCAAAAGGACCTCGTGACCAAGTCTCAGCACCATCAGACAAAGGCCCCTTTCCTCCACAAGGGAAAAATCTAAAGGGAGGGCACAGAACACCAGGTCTGTGTGGGCAGACCATGATACTTCACACCCCAAGGGAACTCACAGATCAGTATTAAGCAAGCAATTTCTCAGTTCCTTTAGAGGGATGACAGGCAGACTTTGGGATCCTTCTGAAGACCACCAAGAGCCCGGCTGTTAGAGACGCCTCTAATTCTTGCCCATCTCTTTCTTCTCACTTTCCGTACTGAGCTATCGTCATAGCCTGCAACACGTATGGAAAGTAACTACCCAAGTGTTTTAAAGTGCTATTTTTCTATTGTTTTAATGGCCCCAATAAGAGCACCATTGTTCCTTAGTGGTATACACGCTTCATTCTAGTAATTAGCTGTCAGAGAGGACCCGACAGCAGCCTAATATTGTCCGCTCAAATCATATTAATGAAATGCAATCCACTCAAATGTCCTGAATGCATATCTGTAATTGCATTAAGCAGAGAGACTGGGGACATCAGGATCAAACTTCAGTCTCTGAACAGAGTGTTACGATCAAGCACATTAATCCATTATTTCTTCAGAATCTGACAGCCAATTAATATACCAGGCCTTCATACACCGGGCGAAGGATTGATGTCCTTGTCATGATTTTGTTTTTTAAAAAACCATTAAAATGACTGTTTGTACTCAAGGATGTCAAAGTAAATGCTGGGTGTAATGTTTCTAATCAAAATCAATTGTTCAAAGGTGGAAAGGTAAGAAACAAACTTTGGAGGAGCATTGTCATTGCTTCCAAAAAAGGAAATTTAAAGATCTGAAAGTCTCACTGCTTTTCCTGGTGTGTGTGTGTGTGTGTGTGTGTGTGTGTGTGTGTGTGTGTGTTTAACAAAAAAGTAGCTAGCTAAAATTAAGTACCAGTCAGAGTTCAATTAACTCAGCTTCATCAAGTGATTCTGAACAGGACACACACAGTGTGGGTTCTTTTTGATTTTTTCATTTTTAACACAAACATGTCTTCATTTTAAGGAGCTCACTGGTATTTACAACATAGTGTATAAGTACCCAGAGCAAGACTCCCCAGTCCTCAGTCTTCCTACTCCACTTCACAGAAGCATACTTGGTTAATTACCAAAGCTGCCTTGCACAAATTAGAACTTTTGCTGGACTGGGAAGGCAAAAATGAGGATAAATACTTCTTCAGATCTGCAGAACTGCACAAATGTCCTATGAATCAGGCCCGTTCGGAAGTGTGCAGGTCAGCAGTGCATTCTGGACCGTAATACCGTTTAATTAGAAGCTGCTATTAGGACACTATTATCGATGTGCCGGAGCACAGAAGAGATAACCGCAGCCTCTATCCTGCCCTTGGTGGAGCTGTCCCTGGACTGCTCACACTGTGTGGAAATCAGACTCACTGGGGGGATGGGACTGTCCAGGCTGTGTAGGGTTCAGGACCAGTACGGACATTGCTAGGCTTCCCAGGAGTGAGAGCCTGTCTGCTTTTCTAGCACCACTTCCTGTTATTTCCTGCCTACCCTGGCCCACAGTGACCCACTCACCTCTATGAATGGATCTCTCAACAAATTTTGAGTGACAATTTTCAACAGGAACCCTGGCGTCTATCTGGGCTAGGTCTGCTGTGCCCTCTCTGGGGGCTCCCAACTCCCTCTGGGGCAGTGCTTCCAGTGCTGTGTGGAAGTATGACTTCTTTCACTTGAGCATGTGCATAAGGACACCTACCTGACAGCTTAGGGACACCTACCTGACAGAGCCTGGCAAGTGGGAATGAATCAGGAGACCTTCCTGAATCCAACAGAGCACGAACACTTTCAAGGCTCTTGATGTGGCAGAGAAGAGTGCCTTATGAGCATTATTTCAATTGTAAAAACTAAGTACGCTGAATCTATCTTTTATGGTTAGGTGTAGCAATACTAGCTATTTCTAGTTTTATTTCTGTAGTCTCATCTCCCTTCCACCTGGAAAAAAAAATCACTCCATCCTTTAAGTAAGTCCCAAACCTTGGGAAATGGGACACTGATTTTATACGCAAAAGCACAAAAGTAGCAGTTGTCTTGTCAGCCCAGACCTCACGGCAGGAGAGAGAAAGGGTATAATTACTGGGGGGGGGGAGTGTGTGGAGATGTTCAGGGTGTGGGAAAGATGTGTGCGGTTTTAGGGCTCGTGTCAGAAAGATGCTTGCAATAGAAGTCTTACCATGCTGACAACTAGGAGAGAGCTTAAATATGTAAAGCTAGGGCTGAAGTAACTGCTGGGGAATTCTAATTAGAAGGGAGAGTTCCTACAACACAGCGGGTTGGGAAGGACAGAGGGACACCTAACATATATAGGGTCCCTACTATGTGCACTTGACACATACTGGCTTTAAACACATTCTCTCACTTAATCTTCACAATCATCCCGGGAGGCAGAAATCATCACCATCATCATCATCATCACCCATCACCATCCATTTATCTTTTAGTACTGGAAGGCAGGAATTATTAATTAATTTATTCATTTGTTTTTGGCACTAGGGATTGAATTCGGGACCTTCACACTGAGCTACACCCCAGCTCTTTTTTAAAATTCTGAGACAGGTTTATGCTAAATGTTTAAGTGGTCTATGCTGGGTGGCAGCAATTATTATCCCCATTTTACTGAGGAGGCTCAGAGGAGTCGAGTAACTTGTGTAAGACAGGGGGCTACTCAGGAGCACAGATTGTCCAGGGTCACCGTGGCTGGCTGACAGCACAGCTGGGGCTGGATCCAGTTCTCTCTCGTCCCACAGCTCACCCTTTTGCTTCATACCATGTCTTACCAAAGGTCCACAACTTTTACTTTTGGGAGTTTCAAATTCCGCTGAGACAAAACACTATTCAAGATATCTGGAAAGTTGGACGCAGAAGGGGCCCAGGAAGCAGAATGGCACTGAGCAAGACGGTGTCATAGAGGGGCTGGGCTTTGGGGCTGCCCAGGTCAGTGTTCCATGCCTGGCTGAGGTGCTCACTAGGTGTGTGGGTTTGGGTCAATCACTCCGCCGCTCTCAGCACCTGGCCAACTCACCTGATTCAGTGAACAGATGCCTTCCCGTGAAGGGCTGGGGAAGGAGCTGATGCACTTAAACCGCCATCTGGCTGGGGACAATGATCTCTCACTCCTTCCCAGCCCTTCTGAAGCATCAGGCAGTACTCTAATCAGTTCATGTATTCACTTACTTAACTCTCACAACAACCCCGAGAGGTAAAGACAATTACTGTTCCTGTTTTACAGCAGTGGGGAAGAGACACAAAGAAAGGAGAGAATCACCAAGGAATATTCAGAGCTGCCATCTGAACCCCGTGGTTAAAGCCCCCTGCTGCGAAGGAGACCACCTTCTCTTGGCCGTGGCTGATGGCAATGATGGTGGTGGGGATGTGGCTGACTCCTGTTTTAGGCCCCAGCTCAGTCACCTCTTGAGGACCTCAGGCAACCTCCCCCCGGCTGAGCTGGCCATTCCCGCAGTGCTTCTGGCCTATATTAAATGCCTCCTCCTCTGTTCCTTCAGTGCTTAGCACAGAGCTGGCATCCTGCCATGCCCAGTGACCTGATGGGCAAGGTGGCCTGGGCTCCTTTCACAAGCAAGCAAACAAAAGCTCCAGACTCACTCTAGCTGGGCAGCCCCACCTATGCAGAGGTTTCGTTGAAAGGCAGAGTCCATTCATGTAAGAGTTTTTTTTTTTTTTAAACAGGTTTCATCATTGGAACTATTTTAAATGATGAATGCCACCTGGATACACCATAATCGTTGTCTCTAATGAACACATGTTTAGAAATATCACGTGGAGAATACAAATACAGAAGACCCTCACAGGTTGTCACATCTCAGGATTCCAATCATGTCAGGTTGCAGGGAGGGTGGGATTAGATTTTTCTCAAAAGCAAACTAGGGTGATAAGCATACTGATTTCAAGTTCTATGTGAGTTCTACGACTGCTCTGAAGTGATGCATCAACATTCAATCCAAAAAAGAAAAATTAACTCATCAGATATTTTCCCTTTTTGCTGTTTGGTAAACTCCTACTTATTCCTTAAAACCCACTGCAGATATCCCTATCTTTTGGAAAGCCTATCCTAATCCCACAAATAGAGGTGCTTTCTCCCTCTTCTGGACTACTTGAACAGGCTGCGTAACTGCACTTAACACAGCTCTCCATCTGTCTGTCGCAGGTAACACTGAAGGCAAAGACTGCCCTGTGCGTGCGCATGTCTCTAGCTCTGAGCCTCTGCCATGGTGAGGTTAGGGGCTCGGTAACACATACTGAATTTAATGCAAAAATGCTGTCACCCAGAGACAGAACCAGAACAAACCAGGGATTTTCATTTCCAACTTCAAGGCCAGGATTTAACTGTTGGCCTTCACTTAGCCCAGAGCTCTGCATTATTGCTGCATCAAAATAAATCCCATTTTCTTTCCTTTTTCTGTACCAGGTTTTTCTTAGATCAAAATACACATAACAAAATTGACCACTGTGACTGTTTTTAGGTGTACATTTTAGCAGCATGAAATACATTTATAATGTTATGCAACTATCACCAGACCTATCCCCAACACTCATTCATCTTGTAAAACCGAAACACTCTACCCATTACCCTACAACGCCCCATTTCAACTTCCTTCTATTCCCTGGCAGCCACCAGCCTACTGTCTGTCTCGATGGTTTTGACTTCTCCAAGTACCTTCTGTAGGTGGAACCCTATGCTGTTTGTTCGAGTGTCCTCAAGGGTCACCCGTGGTGTAGCATATATCAGAATGTCTTCCCTTTCTAAGGGTCCACAATACCACACCATAAGCATACACTACATTTCAGTTAGTTTTCTGCCCATGGACGCTTCCATATTTTCGCTTCTGTGAATAATACTGTTATGAGCACGGATGTATGAATTCATATCTTTTTGAGTTTCTGCTTTCAATTCTTTCCTAGAAGTGGGATAGCTGAAACATGGGGTAATTCTGGCTTTAATTTTCTGAGGAAACACCACATTAGTTTCCACAGCAATTGTACCATTTTACATTCTTGCCAAAAGCGCACACATCTCAAATTTTCCACATCCTCCTCAACATTTTTTATTTCTGTTTTTTGACAGTAGCCACCCAAATGACTGAGGTGGCATCACATTGTAGATTCTATTGGCATTTCCCTCCTGAGTAGTGGCGTTGAGCCACTTTGCGTGTACTGATTGACTACCCGTATATTTTCTTTGGAGAAATGTCCATTCAAGTCACTGTCTATTTTTTTATCAGGTTTCCTGCTGTTGTTGCTTTAGGTACTCTCTGTATATTCTGGGTATTAATATCTTATCAAGTATACAATGTACAACTATTTTCTCCCATTCCGTGGGTTGCTTTTCTATGCTATTGATATTTTCTTTGATAACAATCTTTTTCATGAAGTTTGATTTGTCTGTTTTTTTTTCTTTTTGTTGCCTATGCCTTTGATATGATATTAAGAAGCTACTGAAATCCAATGCTGTGAAGCTTTTACCCTCTGTTTTACTTCTAAAATATTTATGGGTTAAAAAAAGATTTATGTGTTTAGGCCTTACATTTAGGTCTTTGATCCATTTTGAGTCTGCTCACTTTCTAACGTGTCTACAGAGAAACATTTATGAACAATATAAATAACCTCCTTGGACTTATTTAGGAGAAGTAGTGAACATGCAGACTGAAGTTCAATTCCTGGCTTTGCAAGATCTCACCATAACCATTTAAAGATGCCTTTGCTCACTGATGAAGCAGGGATGAGACCACTGACCTGCTGGGGAGTATAAATTACTGCATGAAAGGTGGCTCACATTCTTCTTGGAAGAGCTTTTAGGTGGGGACTGTCTGGGGCAAGCTGTCTATCTCAGTGGTAAGATCATGGACTTAATAATCAGCCATGTGACCTTGGGAAAATCAACTCTACGCCTGTGTCCTTCCTCCTCAAAGCCTAACAGCAGCAGTATCTCTTTGAATGCCTTAAAAGAACAGATGGAATGTACACAAAAGAACCTAGCACAGGCTGGGCATGGTGATGCACACCTCTCCCAACTATTCAGGAAGCTGAGGCAGAAGGATTGCAAGCTTGAGACCAGCTTGGACAACTTAGTGAGGCCGTGTCTCAAAATAAGGATAAATAAAGGACTGGGGATGTAGCTTAGCACTTCTTGGGTTGAATCTCCAGTACTTGGGGGTGGGGGACCTGGCACAGTCCTTGGCACACAGAGGACTCTTAACAAAGGCCTTCAAGAAGCCATGGAAACCTTTAGCATCAGTCTTCCAACGTCTGAACCCTGAGTCCATTTCTGTATTAGTCATCAAAGTAATCTGTGAATTCTTAAAAGACTGCGAGATAGGTGACTTTAACTGTTGGTATCTGGCTGGCCTTGTGAGGCTCAAGAAAAGCCCATCTATTGGCACTAAGCAGGTCTGGGTTCTATTCACAGGGAATTATGCTTGAAAAAGACCAAGGTCAGGTGTGGTGTGCAAACCAGTAATCCTACACACACGCTCAGGCTACTGGGTATGTGTATGTGTGTACATGTATATACCCATTCTATGGCATAGAACAGCATGAAAATTAAATCAAGCACAAAAATAATGCAATCAAGAGATATGTTAAACATGAGATGAAGTGTGATAAAATACAGTAAATTTAAATAAAAAAATTATTATACAGCAAGACACATCGCCATTAATTTCCCTCAAAATACCCCTTACTTTGAACACACTTTATCTTCCTTGCCACCTTCTGAAGCAGTTCTAGAAGCTCTTTTTGGTGAGCAACTTTTAGTTGCACTGCTGTGGCTGCCTTGATGTCTTGACTTGATTCAAAATGTTTATCTTTCATAGTCATTTTGATTTTGGGGAAGAGCCAGAAGTTGCACAGTGCCAGAGCTGATGAATAAGGTAAATGAGGACACACTATAATATTTTTACAAGCCTGCCTTTTGCTGGGATGGCACTTGGCAGCAGCAGTCACTATAATTTTTATCATACCTTGTAAAGATACTCACAAAAGAAGACTTCTAGGATTTCTTCAGAAAGGGGCAAAAATGATGGGGTAAGTAGGGGAGAGGGATTGTACTTTGAGGACTAATGGCAATGTGCCTTTCTCTGTAATAAATTTGCAAAACTTTTGATTGCCTTTGTTCTGTCTTGCTTTGTTGCATTTTACTATCTTTAAAGCAAAAAAAATTTAAAAAATAATACATTTTGCAAAATTTAAACATTCATTATATTTTTTGATCACCCCTTGTTTAAGCTTAACATGGGCAACTGCAAGTTCAAGCCCAGTCTGGGCAACTTTGAAGCCTTATCTCAAAATAAAAAACAAAAAGGCCTGGGGATGTTGCTCAATGAAAAGGTCCTGGGTTCAAAATACCCAGTACATTAAAAAAAAAAATCAGGTGTGCTGATTCATGCCTGTAATTCCAGCCCTCAGAAGGTTGAAGCAGGAGGACTGTTATGAGTTTGAGGTCAGCCTGGACTACCAAGTGAGTTTAAGACCAGCCTGAACTGCATACTGAAACTTTGTCTCAAAAAAAAAAGACAAGACTTCAGACAACTCCAAATAACCTGATGTCCATATTTTTGATACTAGTGATGATGCTCTTCTCTGTCATTTTCCCCAGTTCCAGTCCCTCTGGCGGGCCAGGGTGATTCTTCTAAAATCTTGATGGAATCCTGTTACTTTTACTCACTGTAGCTCTCTGGTGGGTATCCCCACCTGTAATGATCTGCTTCATCAGGATTCAAAGGTCAGTAAGTTTGAGAATCACTGGGTTAAGCTAATCAGTACAGACATGCATCGCTTCTGAAAACCTGTCACTAGGCGATATACCACAGAATTTACCTGCTCAAACCTAGACAGTATACAGAGCACCACACACTAGGGCTACTGGGTGTGTGTATATACTTGCATATATACATCCGTTCTGTGGCAAAGAATAGCAAGAGATTAAATCAAGCACAAGAGAAAATAAAATAATGCCATCAAGAGATGTGGTAAACATGAGAGGTATGAGGCATACTGTTTTACAGTAAACTTCCTTATTATGTAGAAGAGCTATAGTCTAACAATAAAAAGTATAATAAATACATAACAGTACATGGTACGTATACATAAGTACATGAACCAGTACTATAAATACATAAAGCAGTAACATATTTGTCAAGTATTGTATACTGTACATAATTGTGTGTGCTATACTTTCATATGACTGTTAGCATGCTAGGTTTGTTTACACCAGCATCATCACAAATATGTGAATAATGTGTTGCACTATGGCATTATGACTGCTACAACAGCGCTTGGTGACAAGAATTTTTCAGCTCTGTTATCATCTTAGGGGACTGCCATCGTATCTGCAGTCTGTCATTGGCTGAAATGCTGTTGTGTGGTGCATAGCTGGTAATTGCTGAGGGAAATGCAGAGCCTCTGATACACTGTGCATCTGCAAGTGGGGAACTGAGTCAACCATATTCACAGGGTCTCTTGACCCCCTTTTTTCAATTCAAAGAAAACCCATTATGACCAGATGGAGAAACACTGGCCACACTCCTTAGGACGGAATTTCTTAAGATTCTAGGAGTTTTTGCAAGCCTTTCTTTCTAGTTTTATCCTTCCTTCCACTCCTGTCTCAGTCCACTTTTGTTTCAAAAGTGAGGAACTCATGGTTTTGGCCTGGTACACTGTACTTTTTGTTCTGGCATGACTGTCTCGAGTAAGTTCTGCTCCTGCATGTGGCAAAATCTCACTTACCCTTCAAGGCTGGCCAAGATATCCTCTCCCCTCATAACACTGGCCTCGAACATGTACCTCCTGTTCCCTATTCTACCCCCAAGGTACACTACAGGAGTACATTTTAGCAAAGGGGTGACAGACAATGTAAATGCCTGGGAGGCAGGACCACGAGAGATTCGCCTCTGTACACCTGGTACAGGTCTGCACAGAAGCAATGCTTAATAATGCTGGATAAAGGCTCACTGAATATCAGAAGGAACCACTAGAAAGTAGCAGAATTTTTTTAAAAAATATGATTAAAATGTCTTAAGTTTTATAGACTTAAAGACTTTTTATTTCTCAGACTATAAATCCTTAGCATCTGACTACAAATTCTTAGTGGATTTAAGAATATCATGTACTTTCTGCTCTACTGAATTCAGAATCTGAGAAAGGCAGGGCTGAGGGGCCCTTAGAGACCTGCTGACCCCACTCTGTCATTTTTAAGACGACGAAACTGAAGTCTAGAGGAGGGAGAGGCTTGCCCAGGCTCAGTCCTTCTGATACTGAGTCAGCACTCCTGCAGTGCCATGGGTCACCCAGGCAATTCCTCAGGGGCCTGAAGGCAACTGATCAGAGCCTTGAAATCCACCTATCTACCTGTGCCTAGCCGAGCAGAAGGGAACTCCTCTACAATAGCGCTGAAAGGTTCTGCTTGGTAATTATGGACCCAATGGTCATCATGAGCTGTGGCATATATCAAAAAGGGTACTAAAAAGCAGTGACAGCAAGACACAAGGATCTCCCCCTCCACCCGCAAAACCAGCCTGGCTGGCATTCACTGTTAATGTTAAATGATGAAGTTTTGAGATAGTCACATATTTCTTCAAGATAACTCTGAAGGAACTCCATAATAATTTGGCATCAATAACCAACTTATGTTACCTAACATATTTTAGCAGCTATAACTCTCTGTGTGATATATTCTATATGGACAGATCTATCATGATTGGTAAATTACAATATGTAGGAGTACAAATGCTTCTAGGAAATCGTGCTTTATGTAAATATGTGATATTTTACACAGAATCCACACACAGGTTGCTATAACCTGCATGTAAACAGAGATACCTTGGAGAAGATGTTTGTCCTTAAGGTAACTTGGACTTGTTTCTTCTTTAAACAATGGATAGGGAAATGGGAATCGCAAGCATTCTCGACATCTTGAGGCATGCAGGCAATGCAGCTTTAAAAGAGTTAACACATCCCTACCAGAAGTACTAACAAATTGAATCTTATTTAATTAGATATTGTATTTGGGGGGAAAAATGAAATAAAATTCTTTCATTAACTAAACCAAACTCCCTTAAAGGCAACAATATGTTCCTCTCTGTCAGGACAGAATGGAATGAAATCTTTATTTTAATTGGGGTCAGATGAGGAGCCATTTGGCTTCAGATGCTTTGTTTATCAGCCCTGAGCTTTATGGCTGAACCGGAACGTGAAATATTCCATTACACAACCGTTCCACTTAAAAGCCCACTTTCCAATGGTTTTTCACATGTTAAATGCTGTAAATACGGTCCCAACTAGCTTCGAAATTTGGAAATAGACTATTTAAGGATCCCCCAGTGACAGGATGCTCCTGGATGGCCTTGGGTCAGGGATGTCGTTTCTTCTATCCAGCAAAGTAGCCACCCTTAGACATGTGCTCCACGACCAGGAAGGGCAGGCAAAGAGCACTGTCCACTGGGCAGCCACTCCTCAGCAAGAGAGGGCATCCCCTTTGTGCACCTGAGTGGAGTTTCCGGACCCGAGTTCCTCTGGGAGATGACACCACAGTGCTGAGTAAGAGTGAGGATACTATTTTACATTAGAATCCTGAGCCTCATGCTTCCTAGCTGTGTGACTTTGGGCCAGTGAACCTTTCTGTGCTGTAGTTGCTTCATTTGTCAAACTGGAAAAGTCTTAGAACTGTCTTTACTTCACAGGGTTATTGTGAGGATTAAATGAGTAATCTGTATAATGTGCTTGAAACAGCATAGAACAACCAGTATTTAAGAGTTGCTATTGTTATGAATATTAATATATGTTCTTGCATTTATCCTCATAACAACACACCGAGTTAAGGGTAATTAAGTCCATTTCACAAATAAAATAGGCAAAGAGGGAAGCTCCTCGTGTGGGTTCTCACCACCAGAAAACAGGGGTGAGGTATGAGCCTAGTTTTTTTAGGTCCAGGTGTCTTCCCACTCCCTAAAAGATACTGCCTTTAGGACAAAGAGAATAAACAGATATTCCAACCTAAGAACTCAGGGATGGCTCAACATTTCCATATGCTTTAAAAAAAAACCCTGCAATATTTTCACACAGGTACCTGGGCTAAGAGGAACAAGTATGTAGCACCTATTATTTTCTCTTCTGAGACTGGAACGTCTAAGAGAGAATTCTAAACACAGTTTATTACCTGCAGAAAGATGATGTACTAAATAATTCAGGCTTAAAAATATGAATCTTTACTACCACTTAGCATAATAACAGTCACAATCAAGTGTATTAATTCATTCACTATGTGTTTAACGTGCAAGTGCTAGGCTGAAAGCTATTTAAGTTGATTGGGTGAAATTTCACCTCCTTCTTCCCAAATGAATTAAAGCAGAAAATATTAATATACAAGTTTTTTTTGTCTTAAAATAAGTAGTGTTCAGAGAGTCAAAAACAATTTCCATTTCCACTGAGAAACTTCATTTGGCTTTATTCAGTTCCTCTTAAAATGTATTCACTCTGAAAATGACTTTCTTTTTATCTTTCAACATCTAGCATCAAAATCCATCTAGAGTTTCAGGATTCTTTTTAAAGCACATCGGCAATGGGTTAATGGTGACATTATGTGACAGCTCCCAAATAATGTAGGCAAAGGGAGGTGGAACTAATCGAGAAAACACTGCCTCGACTATACTCAGAGAGTCCAGAGCCAATGTTATACAAGACAAGGCCTAAAAAGAAAACTGGGAAAGTAGCAAAAGTTTTGGCAAACTTTCACTTTCTGTGATGGCTATGGGATCACACTGTCTACACCTGATAGGAGAGGGTCAAATTCTGATATGACTTTGAAATTTGCATTCTCACATGCTTACAGAAAATACAGCCATTTAAAATTAAATGTATTATTCATGACTTGTGAATTCCAAGACAACACCCAGGAAGTTCTCGCTATACATTCTCCCATCTTCTGTGAAATGCTCTGTTCAGGAAACTGTAAGAAAATGAGCTGTTTCTGCGATTTCACAGCAGGCATTTTGATTTGATGGGAATCGCTTTTCTTAACAATTTTCATGTAATTGTGCCGTGATCTTTTGACAAATGACAAAAGACAGGTGGACATCCACATGTGTGTAATTCACTAATTGTGCAGTGAGGAAAAATGCTTGTTTTAAAAGTTATTGATTCTCTTAACCACAGAATTCAAAGTAAAGGTGGCATGAACATCTAAATAAATATCAAAGAAGCATCAAAGTTAACCAAGCAGGGACCAGGTAAAGTGTGAAGTGTTAATTGTATCTTTAAAAAAAAAAGTATAAAAGAATAGAGGAAAAAGATAGACATACTGAACTTTCAATTATCATAATGTTGTCTTTTTCCTAACATATTTTTCAAACTTGAAAAAAAATTGAAGCCAGAGAAATTCAAAGCAGATTACCCCCAGCTGTGTCCTTCAAACATCTCACATGCTGTGTGCACACAGTTTATTCAAATACAAAGTAAAATTATGACTTACAAAATGTATGTTTATGTCACAATACAGCATCAGCCTCCTAAAGGCATCATGAAGGAATGAACACAAAACCAAGACCGAAGAGAGAAGAAGCCTTGTGGCATTTGTCTGGTTGGGTAGCAGGGACACTGTCCCAAATGGGCAGGGGAGGGCTCACCTGCAAATCCTGTCTCCAACAAATGCCTGTGTGTGTGTGTGTGTGTGTGTGTGTGTGTGTGGTTTGTGCAGAATCAAGACCTCTGACAGATGATGACCAAAGGACCTCTAGCTCAGAGGCAAATATGAGGAGGTCCAAATTTGTAGAAGAGGTTCGCTGACAGAAAGCACACAAGAGGTGAGGCCCTGTGGTCCCAGACAGTACACGAGCTGCAGAGTCAAATGGGCCTATTTTTGAAATTACTGCCAGCTAATTGGCTGACTAAACCTGCCTGTACCTCAAGTTCCTTGATTTGTAAAGTGGGGACAGAAATCCTGGGAGCAGCTGTCGGGAGGGTTAGTGGTCCTGTAGCACAGTCAGTGAGAGGTCGGAGCCTCCCAGCCCTGCAAACGCAGGCCAGCTCTCCTCCCCCGCTTTAACACCAGCCGCGACAAGGACATACTAGAGGTCTACCTGGATTGCTCATGCGCTCCTCCAACTCCACACTCTGATCCCGAACCTTTTGTTTCCCCATCATTCAGCCTGCTGTGCTCCTGACCTCAGCTGGGGAAATCTCCACTCATGGACCAGCTGGATTCTGCACTCAGGTCATCTCCAATTACCACATCTCCTCCTCACTTCTGAGAAGCCACCTCTTTCAGGGGAACCTTCCTGTGAAGCTCTACAGCCATCTCTGCCCCGTCACGTCTTGTTCTTTTCTTGAAGCGGCAAATTCACCCTTTCAAAGACAGCTCCAGAGTCCAGAGAAATGACCCCACTGGTGCACTCCTCCCTCGGCCCCTGCAACACTGCCTGGGCTCTATATGCTTCCCTCCGCTCCTTTATGCTTCAACTCAGGAAGATAGAACTGCCACCGGTTTCCTTCTGGTGGCTTCACTCCCACTGAGGACTCCTCAAAGGCAGGAGCTGTTTCACTGAGCTTCATGCTCCTTGCATCGGGCCAGACCTAGGCACTGACTGGGTACCCAGGGTAGTGGGTGAATTTTTTTATTTCTGTCTTTTTGAGACAGGGTTTCACTGTGCAGTTCAGGCTGGCCTCGAACTCACGGTGATCTTCCTGCCTCAGCCTCCTCAATGCTGGGATTACAGGTTTATGCCACCACACTCAGCTTTGACAGTGGGTGAATTAACAGACCACAAACTTTGTATACATTAAGCACAGGCATAAGCGGTAGTGATATGGAACAGGATAATTTGTGGGTGTAAATGCACCAAGGTTCACCTGTGTCTTATTCCAACAGAACACAGGAGAAACACTGTCAGTGCTCACCATCTTAACTAGCACATTCGCACTTACCACTGCTGTGAACAGCAGCCACAAAGGATGGGAGGAGTGGGGTTTATTATTCCCATTTTATAGGTGAGGAAGAGAAGGCTCAGGGAGAAATTTTCCTGTATCAGTGCATGCAGCAAAACTGGTACAGTTAAGATGTGACCGAGGCTTTCTGGAGCCCAAGCCGACAGCCGTGTCACTATCCAGGCTGTGTCACTATCACTATCCACAACCAGAAATGGCAAAGCCCCAGTTCCCACTCACAGGTTAGCCAGTGGTGCTGACTGCTTCCAAGTCCAAGGCCTGGGACCTTTATGTTTTCCCAGTGTGAAGAGTGGGGTGAAGAGGATAAAAGGGATGCTTCTCACTAACATGAGGATTCTGAATAACAGGAGAATTTTAAAGGTGGAATCACGGTGCTAAAGGAGGAGGGAATCCCTCTTCCTCTGCACCAGAAGTATGAAGTCAAACTACAAAGTGCAGGGTGGGGTGATGTGGAGGAGATTCATGCATACAGGCCGCAAACTCTTCCAATCTTGGGTCTCAGATGGAAAATGCTGTTTAGGACAACGTGATCCCAGAACTGGACAGGAAGCAGGCTGTGCAGAGGTTTGCTATATCCTCCCCTTCCTTGGTTGCCAAGCTCTACTCATGCTACCAGGTTCTGCTCGAACACCCCCTGCCCAGGAAGGCTTCCTGGAGGCTTTCCTGGGGTAGGACCCTCTGCTATGCTGCACAACCCTGGGTGGGGACTCTTCAGTTAAGAGCCTAGATGTCCAAGGCAGTCAAACCTGGGTCCTGTCCTGCCTCTGGTCACCACCTCACCACTTTGAGGTCAGGCTACCATAAAGGATCTGAGGGCTGACACAGGTGCTCGACATCACACTGGGCCCTGAGAAGAGCTCATGGAGTGGCAGCTGTACTGGGCAAGCAGCATGTGGCATTCAGCACTACATCCCAGCCCAGCCCTGCACAGGCCTGAGCGCAGAGCAGCTGCCTGGCCTATTGCTTGCTGAGGAGCGATGAAGTCAGCAATCAGGTGACAACTGCAGCAGCAGAACAAGGCCTGGCCTCAGGGCAGACCCGGGTTCTGGTCCCAGCTTGGCCACTTAGGAGCTCTGAACACTGGGAAAGTCACCTCCTATTTCTAGTCCTCAGGTTCTTCAATTGAAGAATGTGACTGATAGTACTATTCGCACCTCCTCCCTCACAGTTTGCTGTGAGCATTAGAGAGGGCTTTGTAAACCAGGAGCACCAAGCCAACATCAGCTATCACACATGCCAGGGTGAGGCTGGAACAGGGCCAGGCAGCTGAGGGCTATCTGTGGTCCAGTGTCTCTCGGGTCCCCAAACAAAACCCAGCAGTTATCAAGGCCTCGTGACTTGGGGGTCTCCACTCTGCTTGTGTGTGGAAGCTGTGTGTGGTCAATCATTCAGGAAACCAAAATCAGAGAGAAAAATGACAAAGGGAGAGAGGAAGAAGAATATAGCGGTTCGAGTAGGTCAAAGTGTTCCTGGAAAATAAAAGCTCCAAACAAGAACCAGCAGAATGGCAAAAAGGCAAACAGACGATCAAAAGCGAGAGAACAAAATGCAGGCCGGGAAGTCAGTGCCAAAGAATTGATTAGTCAAACATATGAATCTCTCATGCTGAAGCAGAAATATCACAGCCCTGGCTCCTCACTGTGGAGCCCGCTCCTCATAATGGGAGACATGAAGAGGCCGGGGAATAAAGCAACTTTCATTTTTCCTCCAGGAACACAGAGGGCCAGGCCCCATGAGGACCTCGCCTTGTGCTGGCTTCGAGGGGGAGCATGGCCCCTGGCCACGGGAGTGGGGTGCGACTGAATGGGCTGGCACTTGGCTCACTTCACTTGAAAGCTCCGAGGCCGTTATAGATGCCGATCTCGGGCAAGAACAGCATCCTGGGACTAGGACTTGTAGATTCAAATGAGGAAAGGTGAGTGTCCTTCTCGGCATCATGGGGACTAGAGTTCCTTCGCATTCTTTTCAGTGCTCCTTCCTCATTGCACGGCCCGCGGCCTATTCCAGCAGCCAGTGCTGACTGAGCATAGCTGACCTCAACAATGCGGGAGGAAGCCACCTAGCGGAACTGACACACTGGAGGACTTCCAAGTGTGGGGGTGGCGGCCTGGAAAGGGTGTGCACACGTGTGCCGCAACATTCAGGAGCTGCAGGTCATCTGGGACAGTGGCAGGAGGAGCTGAGTAGTCAGAAGACACTGGTTCAAATACGAGCTCTGCTATGAATGGGTGTGACCTTCGCCAAGCTCTCGGTTTCCTAAGCTGGAAAATGGGGAGGGTGATGCCTGCCTTCAGGGTTGCTGCGAAGATGAGATTAAATGGGGCACGCAGGTGTCTGAAAGTGTGTATGGTGCACAGTTAAGCACTTGGGGAGTCTGATGAAAATGTGCTGCCTATATTTTAAAACACTCTGGTATTCCAGAAACTACACAATGATACAGGCTGTAATGTAGTGCTTCTCTGAGTGGGCTACAGGAACTTGGGTCATTCAAGTAATTAAAAAAATATTAAATTTTATTCGTACATGTTTGCAACACATAAAGATTACGCTGGTCATGGGAAGTTGGCACATGCACACAGCACATCTTAATTCTTTTTCTGTCCCTTTCTTTCCCCTTTCTCCCATTTAAGCAATTGCTGCTCAGATGTCATTCTGAGGCCTGCTCACCCTTTGGGTTTTCTTCCCTGTTATTCTGTGGAGACACCCTTCCCTGACTTCTGGGATGAAACACTCAGGGCTAGCTTCTCTGTGGACTGATTTCCTTCCAATGCAGCCCAGTCCTCCTTGCTCACCACACCCCTGAAGTAAAAATTAGCTTGGTCTATAGAATGGGGCTCAGGCTTTGGAGTCATAGTCTCAGGTCGGAAGCCCAAATTTACCACATTGACTCACTGTGGCAAAAGGCCCATTTCTAAGTTCTCTATATATAATGTATGCATATTACTAGAAATTTCAAGTAGGCAACTTTTTTAGGGTGACTTTCAGTGGATAGGTGAGACCCAACAGAAATGAGGCAACTGGAAGATTCTCCAAAGATTCTAATGCTAATTTTCTCACTCTTTCTCCAGTTGCTAAGGAGGCCAGCTAGGGCCCAGGGTCTTGGGACATCCGAGCTGGACGAGTCTGTATTTCATCCAGTCCATCTCTTCCTTTTAATGTTAGAGAAACTGAGGCCCAAAAAGGTTAGGCAACTTGCTTCCAAGTTACATAAAAAACTGAATGTACTGCCTTGGGGGTGGTGCTGTTCTCACCTAACTTCGCAGACAACATACTGAGTCCTGTGCTTGAACACTGGTAGGAACTAGCTGACTGCTGTGGGAACAGGGTGGGCAGAGAAACATAGCTGGGTTAACTTTGTCTGGCAAGTAAGTGACTGTGCAGAACAGAGTGACACACCCTTGCTGATCATTTCCTGTGCTGTCCATTACAAGGCCTGCTTGAGACATGGTTTAGATGAGAACTCAAAACTGTAACTATGCGCACCACCTATCCCCAAAGGCTCAACTGTATGCAAGGGCTTGGTTACCAGATTAGAGTAACAGGAAAATGTTTTTATTAAAAACAAAATAGACAAACACAAATCCTCCCTCCTCAGTCCAATATTCACTGGGAAGGCTTCTACTGTGGGGGGTGTGTGTGTGTGTGGCGGGATGGGGGAGGAAGGGATGGACAGAGAGACAGATAAAGAGAGCACACATGACAGCTCATCAGTGGGTAGCAGAGCCTAAAACGGGGAACGGGAGCATCAGCTTGGGTCCTGGCTCTAGCATAGTTATCAGATCCTGAATGGGGCACATCTATCTGGAAGAGATGGCACTGTCTGAGCCAAAGAGCAGGTGGCACAGGGCGTCAGAGCCCAAGGAGGAGGAGGGTGTAGACAAGGGACAGTGACCAGCATGAATGTGGGAACTCAGGCAGGATGTGGAATAGCCGTGTGAGGGAAGATGGCAGCAGCAGCCTGGCCCTGGATGTTGGTGCCTGAGGAGAGGGAGCACGTGAGGGGTGGGTGGTGGAGGCCTAGAACTCAGATCAGTATTCTTGGAGGGAGGGCAGGGCAGACCTCTGGGTAGGGAAGCACACAGGGGCAGTGACAGAATAGAGGTTCCATAAAAGTAAGTACATTTACTGACACAATAGAGGCAAGGTTTTTCATTTTTGCGGGATGCTTATCAGTGCCTATCAGTGACTCACTGATAGGCAAAGGGAAGAAACTGGAACGGCTCCTATTTTGGATTGGAACTGGAGCCACTAATATGAACCCAAGGCTTTAACTATGTGAAGATACAGAAAGAGAGATGTCAGATGCCACTGTGGGTCTCTGTGATATATTCCCTGGCTCCATCCACTTACAGGGCCTGGTGGCTGCAATCCCAAGACACAGTGAGCAAACCCTATCTGAAGAACCTAGTTTCTAAATACTCCCCAGTAAAGGTACCAGGGTTCCTTGAAGAAAGAGCTGACTCCAGGGTGACTCAGCGGGGAGGGTAAGGGGCTGTGAGGAAGAAGGGAGGGTGCTGGGGAGTAAAATGATCAAGATGCAATAAGTATTAGCACAGTTCCCCAAGGCAAATGTAATTATTATGTATTGCAAACATACACCAACAGAAAAAGAAAAAAGATGAACGTGAGGCCTCTTGGCCTGTTGGAAAAGTCATGTGTTAACAGTCGGATAATCCATACTGTGAGGCAGTCTATAAAACAAGTGGCTTGGATGCTTCAAAAATGTCAATGTCATAAAAGACCAGAGCAAAATCAAACAAAAGTCAGGAGAGATTGTTCTGGAGATTAAAGGGCACTAAAGAGATATAACAGTGAAATGTAATGTGTGATCCTTGCTTTGAGCCCCAGGTATATTTAAAAAAAAAAAAAAAGAAAAATCATTCTAAAAGATATTTTAACATGGACTGGGAAAGTTGAATGTAGTCTGCAAATTATTTACATTAGATATCATGTCAAATTGCATGCAAGCCTAATGACCTTGTCATTAGGATAGGAAATACTTGGATTCTTGGGAGAAACAGGCCAAAATACTTAGAAGCAGAGAGTCATGCTGCTTGCAACTTCCCTTCAACAGAAAGCAAATCAAGCTTGAAATAAAACAAGAGGGGTAGAGTGTGTATAAGTAGAAAGAAAACCAATGAACTTAGGTGAATGGTAAATGTGTATTAATTGTACTACTCTTTCAGATTTTCCTAGGTTTAAATTACAAAAAAAATAGTTGAAGGAAAATAAAGTATCTATTTTTTGTTTTTTAGAAATGTTTACTAACACAACTAATATAATTTAAGAGCAAAATTAAATACCTAGTTTTGCCTTAAAATGTTCCAGAAAAATACAGCAGGGAGGGTGGGAACAAACACGAGGGAATCCTGCTGATGGACGCTGTGCGGTAGCACCCAGGGGGAGGGCTATGCTGTGCTAGTGTATAGTGTAAAATATATATAATTATATATATAGTTTGCCCAAAAATGTATATATCAGGAAGAGAAAAACTTATATAAATGTTTAATACTTCATTTATTGAGACATCACGAGATTAATACAAGTTACCTTTGGCCTCTACAATTACAAGAAATGCTCAAAGTGGTGACCTTTAGCTTCTAGGCATCTATTAGTAAAGTGAATTGCTGAAGTGTGCATACATTTTTTGGGTGATTTCTCTCTCTCTCTCTCTCTATATATATACACACACACATATACATATAAATGTATTTATACACACATACATGTGTGTATATATATATATATATATATATATATACATATACACACACATATATATATACACAAACATATATACTTTTTTATTCAGCATGGACATTGATGGAAGTTTATTTAAGGAAAAGCTATAAAATGCCAATGAATCTTTATGTATAAAAATTCACATCAAAACAACAACAAAAATTAAATTTCCCTCAAGAGGGGAACAGGTAAGTAAATGCAAACAAAGGAATATCTAGCCATTTACAACTGATTAGAGAAACTATCTCAGGTAGAAAGAGAACTTGTAGGGCCAGGAATTTAGCTTAGTGGCTTAAGTGCCTGCTTGGCAAGCCCAAGGGCGTGAGTTCGATCCCCAGAACAAAAAAAAGAACTTGTATTATAAAGACTATATGAAAAAAGAAGAAAATTGTGTTGACTATATGAGCACAATTATGTAAAAAGGCATAACAACAACTGAGAAGAAATACACCAAAATTTAATGCTGGTTCCTTCCGAGTGGTGGGAGTGACATTTTTTTCTTATGCTTTTCTGTCTTTTCCAAATGTCTTACAATAAAAATGTCTTATTTTTATAATTGGGAAAAAATAACACAAATTACTATGTTTTAGATGTTGTCTCAACCTGGTCCTTTGCCCTGGAATAAATTTTTATGATTGCTCCTGTCATTACGACAAGAAGAGAAACTTTACAAGTGACTGGGTAGCCCTGACTGGCATCAGGGATTCACCTATGTGGGACGGATTTTAACTACCACAAGGACCCTGTAAGTAGGAACATTCAAAGGCAATTAGTTGGTAACAATATTATAAATAGAAAAGGAGCCAAATAAATGTTTCCTGGATATCATTAATTTAGTTATAAAATAGATTCAGAGTTACTCTGATAACCCCACATAAAGAAGGCACTCATTATAAAGACAGCCATGTGTTAAACAAGAAAATGTAGATGCAGAGATGGCTGTGCTGTACATAACTAAAATATTCCCACGGAGACAGCAGTTCTCAAAATATCACCCTCGAAAACCAAAGCTTCAGCGAGGAAAACAATCCCAGCGCAGAGCTAATTGAGTTGATCGTGCCCACCTATCTCGCAATCCAGAATTTCCCCTCGGTGCTCCGGCTCCGACTGTGTGCTCAGACCCAGGGCAGGCTACTTCCTGGAAATTTCTTATTTGCAAGATCGGCATAATAATTTGTGTCACGAGAAAAATTCCTGCCCAGGAGCACTGAGAAGATTGGAGAAGGAGCCCATGGGACTGTGCCCAGCACAGTGCCTGGCAAGGTCCTACGGGTCCCATTTCCACAAGAGCTCCTCCTCCTCATTTCTTCTGTCACTGTGAAGTCCAGGTCACCCTTACACCTCTTGCCTCTCTTTGTGCTTCACACAGGTTCCCTCTCAGCACCCAGAGAAAAACGTCTCTCTGGCATCCCACCGACTTAGAATAAAATTCAAGGCCCTGCCCTGCAAGATCTGGCCCTACCTAAGGCTCTACCTTCCATTTGTGCCACTTGCTCCTTGTTTGCTACATCCCAGGCGCCTCAGTTTCTGTCAGTTGTTCCAGGACTCCATGGTTCGCATTTCTCCCTCAGCCTGGCGCGGCTGGTTGTTTCCCCCACTCTCAGGTGAAACGCTAGCTCTGTGAGCACCTCGCGACCAATGTGTCTGAAGCGAAAGCACAGAACGCTGTCACCGCCCTTAGAGTGTAGATGACGCGTTGGCAGTGACTCACCCATCTGGCCCCTCCACTCCTATTTCTCTCAAATGAAAGCTCCCTGAGGGCCTGGATGGTCTATCCCTACTCGCAGCTCTTGGCTGCTTACCCAGCCTCCATTCCCTCTTCTCATTCCTAACAGGATCTCCGCTGTGTTCCCGCTCTGAGCTCCCCTGTGGGGACAAGGGCTGAAGTCCCATTCCTAGAGCTAGCGCTGGCTCCTCACCTATGAGGCAGTCCTGGCGCCCTCATTTCCTTGAGACCTGGTGGTTCGGCAGATTTGAGAAGGAAAGATGGGACCACTGATATCATCGGTGAGTTGCTCAATTAGCCAATGACTGAGCTTCCTATCTCTGACCAATACCAGTACACATTATTTCAGTCACATCTCTGTTTCCTGGGGCTGCAAGCTTCCTGATACATCGTGTAGTGTGGTATCTGGCACATAGTAGCTGTTCAATAAAACCCATTTAAGTTAATGAATCAGAGTGTTTATTGTAGACTATCAAAATTCCCTATTGTTAGAGTAGGTTCCATATAATTTCTATGACAACAGTGTTCACTTTTTCTTTTCTTCCACCTTTTTATTACATAAGTTTTACATTAAAAACAAAGGGGAAGAAAAGGAGAAAAATTCCAAATGCAGTTCTATCACTCTAACATAAGACTCAGATGTTAAGGGCTCTGTTAAAGGTTCTGAGTGTCACACACAGAGCCCTTACGCTGAGGGGGTCTGCAGAAATGCAGCTTCCTGGGTGAAGTCTCCCTCAGGCCCGGGGATGGCAATGCTCTGTTTCCTGCCTTCAGGTATTAGTACACTGTAAGTGTAAGTTAATGTTATGAATATTTCAAAATAGGAAGAAAAATTCTCCACTGGCTATGAGGCTTCTTGGAATACTGACAGGAAAAGTCTCAAATGCATATGGAAATCCATTTCCAAGTAAGTCCATTGGAGGCAGCATAGGGATGAATGGGCACTGGAGTCAGGTATGGATTTGAATCTTGGCTTTGCTATGTCTATTACTACAACTGTAAGCTGGTCACTCAACTTCCCTGAGTCTCAACTTCCCCATCTGTAAAATGGGAATATTACTTAATTCACATTTAAAAAAATTAAATTGGCTGCAATACCTCTATAACCCTTTGGAGTTTCATGTACTGTCAGCATTCAAAAGAAGCTAAAAGAAATTGTTTCTATTATAATCTTTAAATCTGAAAGTCTCTTAAAGAAGGGCCATATATTCTGAAGGTCATGGAACTGGCTAATTGCCATGTACCGTGGTTAGTTGAAATCTGGCTCCTCTGGTTCCCAAAGGCGGGTTTTTCTCCTGGGAGACAGTCTGGCCTCCTGAAAAGATCACAGGCTTTGGACCAGTCAGAACTGGGGTCTACTTCCAGCAGTCCTCGAATGGGCTGGGTAGTTCAACACCAAATCTCTGTCCTTCCGTTTCCCTTATACCGGGGTCCTTACTGCTGCTCCTCCCACCTTCACCCCCCTCAATATACTTGTGGAGTAAGTGACAGTGTCCATACGCTACCTGGCACCCAAGAGGGATGTGGTACACACCACCTTCCCTCCGCTTCTTCTCGTATTAGTCCCCCTGGCCACACTGAGGTTCAGACCAGAAGTTGTCACCACACAAGGAACAGGGCCTTCATGGCGGAGGGCACGGAAATGGTACCGTGGCTTTAAAAAGATGACTGAATCACTTGACAATGGCAAATGCATACAATGAACCTATCCCGTGAATGTTTTATTTGGTTCAAGGCCCCGCTGAGCCTGCGTCCTGCTATCCCCTTGAACATGGGGGTCTGCACTGCTCGCTCAAACAGGGAAAATCAGCGGCGCCCTCTCTCCCACCCAGAGCTGTTTCTTGTGTCCTCTGCCCGAGGATGGCAATGTCACAAGAGCAAGGGAGCTGCACAATGCTTACAGATTTATGAAAATACGCATCTGAAAAAGGGAATGCTGTGCTGAGAGTGGTCGTGTGGGCAGGCCTGGTGCACGGGAGCAATTAGAGCTGGTTTGCAACAACTCGGTGCTGTTCTATTCAACTGCTTAAAGAATTGCCATAGCAACAGCAGCCACACATAGTAAAGTGGCAGCAAGATGGAGCAAACACTTGAAAAAGACTCTCTCTTGTTAACCCTCCTCCCTTTCCCAAAACGAATAAAGGGCCATTTTGTTTTTCTGAAATAGTCTTCCAATCAATGTCCATCCTTCGCAGCAAAGTGGGTGACTGGATGCCCACCTTTCCCACCTTTATTCTCTCTCTCTCTCCCCTGTGTGTGTGTGTGTGTGTGTGCGTGTGCGCGCCTGCGCACGCGTGTGAACAATGATAGCAGCAGCCTGGCTACCTTTTAATGAGCTCCTACTATGTCCTGGGTCCTGGGCCAGTGAAAATATCACTTAATGATTCCATCAGCCAGCACATACTGAATGCACACTACATCTCCACTGGGGACATGTGAGGTCCAGAACACTGTCGTAGCCCACAAGGAGTCTGAAAGACAGACAGACAGAGCCACAAGCAAATCTACTTAAGAGACGGGGCAGCAGTTGAACTGAGTCTTGAACAAATACTCACAAGAGCCCACTATGTGCTAGGGACAGAGATGAAGAAACTCTTTGCTTTCAGAAAGCTCATCCTCTGGGGAGGAAAGAACATTCGTGCAAGGTCAGATCTAACTGCTTTAGGAGAGCCTCATACATTTGCTGACATATTTGACAAACCAAGACAGATTTTGGGAGGGGTGAGTAGAGAAAGCTCAATACTTACACTATGTTACCTCCCACCAGCCGATGAGCTAGTGTACTCCATGTTATGGCTGGAAGGTGCTACAATACAGATTAGAGCTGTAGGAAGAATGCTTAGGCTGGGCCCAACAGCACACCCCGTACTCTGCTCTGCTCTTCTTTCTCCTCACTCTGCGAGACCCACCGCATAAGAACATGGGAGGTGGTAACTTGTATTTTGTATGTACAGTAAGATGTGGCACCAAAAGCTCAAAGAGTTGTGACTCATTCTTAGGGTCATAGGGCAAACAAGGACAGAGTTAAGAGACTTGAACTCAGGTCATCCTGATTAAAAACCTGTCCTGTTTATTTGTTATGCTATGGATTTGGATTAATGACTACCTAACTGAAAATTTTACAACTTATTCTTGGAATACTAGAATGGAAATTGAACCACTTTTTCTATTATAAAATTAGCCTATTTCTCATTGAAAAGGAGAATGAGAAAAAACTTAGAGTGGCACTTGCTGTGGAGCTCGCAAAGCCTGGCTGGGGGAAAGGGCTCTGCTGGTGGTCTCCTTTGACTTGGAAATGAGGTTTGATACCATAAGGGGGGTTTGGAATGAATTCACCTGGAAATATTTCAGTGCATGGGTCTATGCAGAAAGGACCTAGGGTTGCTCTTAGAATCAATGTCACAGTAGTGGGCACTCTCATGATAGAAACTGAGGCATATGACTAAATGCCACCTAACTACCTGCAAGAGAAGATGGGAGGACTGCAACCCAAAATGTTAATGTACTTGGCAAGCCAGGTGCACTTTATTTATTTACTTATTTTTTGTGGTTTTTTTTTTTTTTTTTTTTTGTGGGGGGAGACTGGGATTGAACTCAGGACCTTGTGTTTACCAGGCAGGCACAGGTGTACTTTATTTACCCAAAAAACATATCTCACTAGGCAATGCATATCTCATATCACTAGGCACTCCACAGACACTGGTGCACTAACCTTTCTGAACTACCCTGAAAAATAGCTATAATCATACTTTTATAGATAATAAAACTGGGGCTCAGAAAAGGACGCGATGTGTTGAGGATCATATCGGAACAGCACAGCAGGCTGTAAAACCAGGCAAACTCCCAGTTTGCATGTCTCTTGTTTCTACAGAGAAGCTGCAAGGGGGCCTAGACCAGGAGAGTGGCCCTTTTCTGAAAGAGCTCCGTGCTGACTTTTAGGACCTGCTGTTAGGGACAACCCAGCTTGCTGGGGTAAAATGGCTCTTGTTGGGAGGAAAGGGGAAGACGACTTCAAGAAGGACTACAGCAAGAGTCCTGGCCTGTTTTTTTGAGGGTATCAGTGAAAAACATGCTAGATATCAAAATTCCAAGAGAAAAGAGCTGTTAGTTAGCCCCTATCACCTGTGTACTAACAGGGGAGGCAGACAAATGTCACAAGTCAGAAGGACTGAGAGAAGGAGGCTTCACCAGACCCTGCTCTCATGATTGTCAACTAACCAAACAATAATCAGTCCACGTTGGGACCTTTCTCTACAGAAGCCACCAGGGAAAAGAGGAAAAACCAATACAGACTGGAAAGCATATGACACCCCTCAAAAAAGATGGGTAAATCCCCCAGCACTGGCTCAAAGAAAATCCTAAGAATTCCAGGTTTATCCTACCAGTATGCACCACCATTCTCTATTCAACCTTCTCCATTCTCCTCAAGATCCCAGCACACCGAGGCAGGAAGATTGCCCTGAGTTCAAGGCCAGCCTGGGCTACGTAAGGGAGTTCAAGCCAGCCTGCACTACATAGTGAAACCTTGTCTCAAAAAAACAAAAACGAAAAAAACCCCACACCACTGACCTGATCCTTCTATGCCCCCAACCACTGCCACACATACACCCTGCCGGGATGTCACTGACAAAACTGAAGCCATCAGATGGAAACTCCCTCCAGCACCTCTCCATTTCCTGGATCCCCATCCCTGCTGGCCTCCGTCCCCACTGAGGGGACGTCCCCTCCAAGGCCAGTCCTCACGTTGCCACATTCCTTTCATCCTTGGGCCCAGGCGCTGTTGAATACCCCTACTTCCCTTGGCGCTTTCTCATCGACATTCCCACGTGCTCCAGTCTCCCAGTGTTAACACAAGCAAACACTAAAAGCCCCCAAGTCTGGCATAGTCCTCACTGCCACCTGACTACTTCCTCCTAGCTTGCCATCTCCACCTAGCCAGAAAGGTTTAGATTTGATCTCCGCCACTTCACCACTGAAAATGCTCTCACCCAAGACCCCTGAGACCTTCCAGGGCATTAAACCCACAGGCGATCTTCTGTCTTTATCCAAGAAACCACTTCTCAGCGAGAGGCACCAGATACCATTTATTAAGCACTCTGAACCCTTAGCTTATGATTGATTGTGATCCTGGTTTTATTTCCTCCTCTGAATGTGTCCTGTCTGGTTTCCCTTGCCCGCTCCCTTTTCTCTGACAGTCTCTTAACAAAGGTATTTGCTGGCTTACGCTGTCTTTCTTCTTGCTTTAGAGCCTCTTCTTGCTAAATTAATTACCATCTCTATGCAGATCACTCTCAAATCTCAATCATCTCACTCCCTCTCCTGATCTCCTAGATTGATATTCAAAGCTACCTGAATGACAGTGCTTGGGTGTCCACTGACCTGTCACCCTCAACATAAACAAACCTGAAGTCATCTTCCCCTCACCCACCCCCTCAGTCACCTGGGAAGTATGTGCTGCACTTTCTCTTTTCTCCATTCACTCAGTAACAAAGACCTGTGGATTCCACCCCTCCTACCTCCTAAGCTCGTGCACTTCTCCCAGTCCCTACAGTCACTTTCCCAATCCAGGCCACAATCCTTGCCCCGACAAGGACATGGTAGACTTCTGGTGGTTTCTGCCTCCAAGTTTGGCTAGTAATCATTTCTCTTTTTGTACTACTGCCATAGCTGCCTTTCAGAATGCTTGCATGTTCATGTAACTTCTCTACTTGCTGTTTGCTAGCTTCCTTTTGGTTGAGACAGGGTCTCACTATGCAGTTTAAACTGGTCTTGAACTCACTATGTAGTCCAGTCTGTAGTCCTTGAATTCCTGGCGATTTCTCAGGCTCCCAAGTGCTAGGATTGCAAACATGCACTACCACCCAGCCCTGCTTTAAAAACTGCCACCGAAGTTCCACTGAACCCAAGATTCACTGTAGGCATCCTGACATGGTTTGCAAAGTCTTCCCTGCCCTGGTCTGGGCCTACCTCTCATTGTATCTTTGGCCCCATCCTCCCCTGGGGCCTGTGTCTACACTTTCCTCTGCCAGGAAGATGTTACCCTTGCTCCTTCTCTGGTCAAATCTCACCTGTTCCTCAGACCTCAGCTTGGATATCCCTTCCTCTTAGGGCACCTTTACTAAACTCCAGTTCCTGGCTGAGTGCCCTTCCTCGGATCTCCCACATCATCTTCTGCACATCTGGGACATTCCTTAAACTATATTATAATTGTCTGTTCACTTGTCATTCTCTGCACTGGCCTGATTCATTTCCTACCATCAACCCCACACCAAGTCTGGTGACTGCACTGACACATAATAGGGGCTATTTGTGGTTAACACAATGAATGGATGAATGAATATAAATCTTGAAGAAAGATATGCGGTAAAGAAAAGCTCATACCATGAGAGTGGATCATCATAGGATGGGAAAAATTAGATTTATGACATGAATCTGCTTCCAGCCTTGATCTGGCAACTGACGGGCTTTGTGACCTGTGATTGACAGCTTAATGTCTCAGAATCTCAGTTCATCATCTGTAAATCCAATGGTACTATCTATCTTTCAGGTTGCTGTGGATATTGAATAAAACAACATGTGAAAGCACCTGCCACCAAAAGTTGTGCGCAATAGTTATCAGACATGTTTTTAAAATTAAGTGAAAGAGTCTAATTATTTGGAAAGTACACTTTAAGGAGTATGAGCATTGTGCAAGCTGGTAAGACATATGACCAGCGCTCTATCTGCAATGATTAAAGGCAGGAGTCATGAACCCAGTATCAAAGCTATGTTGTGCAAAGGACTCCAAAGTCATTAAATTAGGACTATGAAGTTCCCATGTTATTCTCATTCGTTTCCTAGCAAGCTGCAAAACAGAAAGCCATTGCCCCCCGCCTTGGGCAGCCTTTCCAGTACACTGTACTCGGTGTAAACCAATATTATTTCCTCCAGGATTGGTGGTTGCTTGACAGAAATAGATGAAAAGAAAAATGTTCGCCACATATTTATTGTTTAAGCCTGACAGTAAGAAAGAAATCCTCTCACAGACTCCCAAGCTAGAACCCCAGAAGTTATCCTAAACCACTCCCTGTCCCTCCAGCTCCACATTTTTTTTTTTTTTCAATACTGGATTCTATTTCTCAAACCTCTTTGCTCCATTTCCACTACTTTTGCGTTTCCAGTGATCCTTCTCACTGGCTGCTTCCTTGGTATCACTTCCTTCCGTCCAGGGTCCTCAAAATTTGCAGTGATGAAGCTGCCCTTGAAGTACTAGGGCAAAATGAACCGCATCTTTGCACTCCTCACATTTTTGTGGCAGTGGGCCTCAAACCCAGACCCTTGCTTATGCCAGGCCTAACTGCTCTATCACTAAGCTACATCCCCCCCAGCCTTTGTGCCACTTTCATTTAGCACTGGCTTTCACTACAGTTGTCACTATTTTGTACTATAACTGTTTTTCATGTTTGTCCTCCTTATGGGTCTGTGAGTTCTCCTGTCAAATAACAGATGATCAGTACAGTATTTTAAAAAATGAATAAGGAACACACAGTATGATGTATATCATCTCATCTTTGGTTGTAATGCCTAAGCTGTGTGGTGGAAGCTCCTTAAAACATTACTTAGCTACTTGAGAAAAATAACAGACATAATATTTAAAATTGATATAAGAAGTATGGTTTCCCCAGAAATAATCTGAATAACTTTGTGCCTTCCCTCTCCTCATGATGTTGATAACCTAATGCTCAGCGCTCTGTGGGTGCCTACCAAATGTTGAGTAATAACAACGATTGACTTTTATATTTATAAAATAGCATTGTAAACATTTCATCACTTCCCTGTTGCTGAAAAACTCTAAGTTTAACAACATCTGCCCAATAGAGCAAAGCTAAAATTCTGCTACTGAGAGACAAGTGGTATACAAACATATTTTGGTAAACAGTCTATTTGGACAGCCAAAAGTCTGAGAAAGTTGGAAATCTGGGATATCGTAAAAGAGAAAAATGGAACTAAAGTTTTCTTTTTCAGAAGCAACTTAAAATGAAAATGGAAGAGACCAAATATAGCTCTTGACACGTGTTAGGTCTTCCAGCATGTGGCATCCTGTTGCCTGGGGCTGAAGTCACATTCTTCCCCCCAGTGACACCCACACACAGTAGGGTAACGTAGTGATCTGAAGCTACTTCACTGTTTGAGGGTTTTAACTTTCAGGATAAACTCACAAATTCCAAAAAGACAGAATCTACATCAGATGTCAGGCAGACACAGATTCAAATCATGACCCTACTTTTTAACCAGGTATCTTACCTAGGGAAAAATCCAATCTCACTTTGTTTTTAACCCATAAACTTAGCAGGATGTCTTAGTTACTCTTCTTGTGGCTGATACACAATACTTGACATCCAAAGTCAAAGGAGGAATGATTTAGCTCATAGTTTGTAGAGCTATAGTTGGCCACCTCCAATACAGAGAGTGGCATGGCAGGGGCCACTGCAGAGGAGAAACAGTTCTTGGCAGGCAGAAGACAGCAAAGCAGGGAAATGGCAAAGCAGCACTAGCGAGTGAGCAAGCCTGCCTTTACATTTCATCCAGGTTACCCATCCTTTGGATGGTTCCACAGACACCCGGGGTGGAGCAACCTCAATCCCACCAGCATACCCTTAATCTGAGCATCATACACTGAATCCTAGCATCACACACCCTAGATCCAGCCACTTTCAAAAAAAAAATTCACCTATAAGAGTTTGGGGGGACATCTAGACACCAGCCATAACACAGAATATCACTTGTCCTGGAATACTAAAGGGTTCATGAGAACAAATCATAGAAAGACTAAAAGAGTAATTAATTAATTGCATGGATAATACATTGGGAAATGCCAACATGTTTATGCAGAAATTTCCAGAATTAAACAACCACGCAAACAAACAAACAAACTAGACTTGACAGGTAAGTGATATTTGAAGAAACAAAGCTTACAAATAGTCCACAATTAACAAAAGATACAAATAGTAGGGCTGAAAAGATATTAAGTATGAAGCATGGTAAATAAAGATAAATACATTTTAGACATATTATAGTGAAGTAACAGAATATAAAAAAAGGAGAAAAATCTTAAAAGTTCCTAAGGAGAAAAGATGAATTTTTATAAAAGAATGACATCTGGATTGATAACAGACTTTTCACCAACAAAAACATATGAGAGAGGACAAGCCTTCAACAGACAAAGGGAAAATAATTGTCAATGTATACTTTCATACCCATATAAACTATCCTTTAAGAGTCAGGGCAAAATAAACACAGTTTCAGAGAAAGACAAAAGGAGCTTGAAGATCCTTCTTAAAAGAAATATTAAATATGTAATTCAGCAAGAAAAATGAACCCATATGGAAACAATGGGGAAACAGATGCTGACTGTAAAATTAATGAACTACTGTCAATATTTTACTGTTTGTGTTTTTTAAAAGTAAAATTAAAACTGTAGTAACAGTAATACTTATATGTGGGGTATTCAATGAGTAGTCTAAGTATGTTAAAGTCTCTGTATTGCTTAGGAAAAAAATAAAGCTACTAAATAGATTTAGAATTGTTAATTTTTATGTAGATTTGCTCTATTTTTCTTTTTTTAATATTCTGGGTTAGAATCCTCCCAAAAAATCTTCACAGGAAAGCACAATGTTTCTCCCACATTACAGGTGTAGTATTTCTATGGTATTTTACAAATAGCTTACATCACACTAAACTCATAATCTCTACAAAAGGCTCAGGACTGTCTCTTGCCCTCCACTTTGTGGTCATTTTCTCAGCTGAGTCATTCTTCCTTTCTTCTGAGCTTTCTTTTTTTTTTTTTTTATACTTGAATTTCAATTTTTAAAAAATCTTCTCCAATCTCCTACTCTTTGTCTTACCTTTTTATTTTGATAATGTAAAATACAAAAATGTTGCAATAGTAGCAGGAAGAATTCCATTTACCCTTTACCTAGACTGTCACAAATGTTAACATCTTACCTCTAGTTTATTTTCCTCTCTCCTCTCTCCTCTCTCCTGTCTCCTCTCTCCTGTCTCCTCTCTCTCTCTCTCTCTCTCTCTCTCTCTCTCTCTCTCTCTCTCTCACACACACACACACACACACACACACACACACAGAGTCAGATGTAATTATATGTTTTATATAGAAGACTCTGTTACAATGTGACAAATATATTCCTAAAAATCACCATGCTTGGGGGCACAACAGTCAAAAACTGCATCACTAACACATCAGAAATAAAATAGAATCCTAAGAAAAACTGCAGCACACTTTTGCACATGGTAAGTGGTTAAGAAATACAAACATCATAATAAATATGTCACTTTAACCTTGTGGACAATTTGAAGTTTGCTTAAGGAAGTGGGTGGTAAAAAGACTGTAGCTTGTTAAACATTGTGAGGCCATGAAAGGACAATGTAAAACGAATGCAGACAGGCTGGGTGTGGTGCATAACATGATGAACTGAAGAAATGGCAGATATCTGAGGTGTGTGTGTTCATTCTGTGTATTCCTCTACATCTTGGTTAAGCAGGATGAAGTTTTCTGCATCATCTAGAATTTTTCATGGATGAAATCCTGCATAATCAAATGAATCAAATCAAATCTAAATCTCATCATGTTCCAATTCTTGCCTAATATACTGACCACACTGGAACAATTGAGCATTGTCAAAACAGGTGTTGTAGCAAACTGACTGTATTTTCTACGCACAACAATGTTCCCTTACATAACCTGAGTACAATCAGGAAATCAGGAAATTAACAGCGATACAAAAAAATTTAATCTTCAGATTTTATCCAGATTTCACCAACTGGTCCCAAAATGTCTTTTTATGTAAAAAGAAAATCCTGGATCCTGCATTATATTCAGTTGTCCTGTCCTTTAAAGCGAAATAGTTCTTGGGTTTTCCTTTGTTGCAAGAAATTAACATTTTGAAGAGTACAGGCTAGCTATTTTGTAGAATGTTCCTCAATTCAGGTCAGACCCTCTACTCTTCCCTCAATCTACCACTGTTGGCCAAAGCACTACTAATGACTGGAATCTTCCTGAATGTGATTCAAGTGTGGAGGCAGGGTCCCTGTCTTTTATCATAGCACCCTTTGAAAACTCAAGAGAAATCTACATTAGAAAACCTAGAAAATGGCAGTTACCTAACTGCCCTTAAAATAAAAGTCTCTTCTTTTAAAAGAATTAGAAACTAAAAGATACCAGGAAATCCATCTGCCTCAGAAAAAAACTGCCTTAACATACCCCAAAAGTAAGGAAGTACACATCACTCACCATTTGGTTTTAGAGGTCTGACCATATCTTTTAAGAACTGAAATGTATATTAATTAACAAAAAATTCTGTCCAGGACACAGTACGAATCAAAAATGCTGTATCTTCAGCATGGATAAATAATGCACAGTGTGGCTTCACCCAGAGTTGGTACCCACTAACAACAATCCTATACACAAGTACACCTAAGTCATTTTATGTAGGAAATTCTGGGTTATTAATTAATATATGGACTATTTTCTTTTGCTTTTCTCAGTATCTGCTGTTGAAGTGTTTTACTCACAAAATGAAAAGGATACTTTGTTTTTTCTTTTTTTATAGCACTGGACATCTAACCCAGGGCCTTGTACATGCTAGCTCTACCACTGAGCTGCACTCCCAGCCCAAAGAACACATTTTCTATGGAACCGAGTCTGGTATTCGAATCATAATATTTTCAGTTAGTAGTCACAGACTGTAGAGTGGTAAGTCTGCATCAAGCACAGAGAAGCGGTTCAAGACATGTTTCACAAAACTTTTTGAAAATGCTTTTACTCATTTTAGTGGTAGACTTTTTGTTTTCTACCTGAATTTTTATCTTGGTTAACAAGAAAATGGTATACATCCATTCATTCATGCATTCAACTTTCCTTAGCACATCTGATACAGGGCTATGGAATCTACAGGCAAATCCCACTGTCCTTTAGCATTCTGAGGTTTAGACAGCACAGGAAGAAGTGGACTGTTCTTCAGCCTGGCTTTCTCAGAGGAATCCAGAGTGACCTGCGATTTATTTATTCACTGGAGTTTCAGCAGAGAAAAATTTCTCAGAATTTGGAGGTTGCTGACTTGTGGTGTCCTGTACTTGTAGGGTATCTGAAGTGTTGGAAATTGGACAGTAAGAGTCTTCCAACCAAAGTGCCTGATAACCATCACCCTTCTGAGACATTCTGGTTAAAGCCATAAGGAACTTATCTACTAGGGCTTCTGAATTCTCCCCAGAAAGGACTACCAAATAAGGGTAGGGACTGTGAGTTAGGTTTCCTGCATTGAGTTACTAAAAGCATAAAATAATGCTTAGAATTGAGTTGAGTCTCCCCCCTCAGCAGGACACTGAAAGGCAGAAACTTAATATCCTGAGTCAAGTCAATATTTTGGGATCACTGGGAAGTCTGAAACACACTACACTAAAGGAGCCCAGACCTTGGTGTTATAAGCGAGGCTCTGAAGTGTAAAATTATAAAAGACAGAACTTATAAACTAATACTTCATCTATTTTGTGGTTGAGTTTATCACACAACTTATATTTACATATGAGATTATATATAACCTAAGTTATATCACAGAACAAGATGAACATTGGGAAACTACCACCTAACTAAAGAAACAGCATCGGTCTCCATGTAGTGTCTTGATGCTTCTCTACCAGTGCCTTGTGCCCCTCCCCCGTGCCCTACTAACTCATTCTTAATTCTATTTCTCTTTCCATAAGGTTCCATTTACAAGAGTTTGATTGCACATGTATATGGCCTAAATAATTTTTAGTTTTGGTTACTGCTGAGCATTAAAAATCAAACCCACCTGGCCCTGAAGCAAGGCCAGCAGATTGTTGTAGCTGCTGGTTTCAAACAGGAGCCTAAAGAGAATTCTTTCTGTGGTCTGTTGGCCATTTCAGAACTTTGGAAATGGAATGGTCAATTCATCAGAAAGAAATACAGGTGAGTACAGTGAACTTTAGGGGGCCTGCAGGGGAGAGACCCTGGCGCCTCGGGACCTGCACAATGCGGTTGACTCAGGGTGCCAGGAGAACAAGGACCTTCCCTCTCTGGGGGGCGGTTGTGAGTATGGCAGACTTTCTGCGGCCCGAAGGAGAGACCCTGGCGTGTTGGGACTTGCACCTTTCAGAGGCCTGAAGGAGAGAGACCCTGGCGTGTTGGGACCTGCACCATGCGGTTGACTTGGGGTGCCAGGAGAACAAGGAGCTCCTCCCCTCTCGGGGGGGGGGTGCCTGTGATCCTGCAGGCGCATCAGACATCTCATGTTGTCCTGTACCCTGTCTGTGTCCCCACTCCCCTTAGCAAGTGGGAGCCAGTGAACTACACATTTTGTGAAAAGATTGGCTATGTTATTTAGTATGAGCTCCCCATATGCAAAGACAGGGACAACCATTTGGAAGAGAACAAGAGACAATATGACAGTGAAGATCTCTGGTTGTCTAGCTTTAAAATTTATGCTTTCTTATGTCCCGTTCTGTTCTGTTTTGTTGTGTTTAATTTTACCCCCTTTAAAATAAAATTAAAAAAAAATCAAACTCACAACTCTTTCCTGGGTAGTCAGTGCTGGCAGGGAGAACCAGTCAGCCATGCCTTGGAGAAGCTGTGAGTGTCTGGAGAAGCCTGACCTGCACCCTATCCCCTCCCCAAGAACCTGGGTTAGGAGAAACCTAGGTGCGTGACCCATCCCCCTACACTGTGGATGGGTAGCCAATGTGAGAAGTGCCTGGGACTCTAAAACCCCCTTGTCCAGAGGAACCCAGAAAAATGTCAAGACGAAGGAGCAAAAGGCAATCTCTGGCCTCCAGCCCAAACAGAACTACTCCAGGAGACATGGACATGGAAGAAAGGAGAAGTCGTACACTAGAAATTTCTGAGATGATGGCAACTGAAGTAAAGAAACTACTTCATGAGGCTGTAAAAGAAATCAGATCAGAAATAACATCTCAGGTAAAAGAAGAAATGACAACCATGATAAAAGGGTTGCTGAGCATATCTAATGAAGACATAGACAAAAAAAAAAAAAGAGCATAGGGGAATGAGGGAAACCTTAATGAACAATACAGAGAAGAATTGGAATGCATGAAACAGACTCAAAGAGACATCCAGGAAATTAAAAACTCCAAACCTCAAAGGCAGGACAGCAGCTAGAAATTGTGAAAGGAAAGAGCTCTTAAAAATAACATGCAACCAGGAAATAACAATTCAATGGTGGCAAGACGATGCAAAGAAAAGTAATTTAAGAATGATAGGTGTCAGCAAAAAAAGCAAGCATCAACACAAATGATATGGAATATTTACATTAGTAATAACAGAAAACTTCCCAAGCATGGGAAAATGACCTGGCATACAGATAAGTGAGGCATATGGAACTCCAATAACCAAAATAATTCTACACTCAGACATGTAATAATCAAGATTCTAGGAATCCAGCACAAGAACAGAATATTAAAGGCCATCAGAGAAAAAAAGAAACAGATCACCTATAAAGGAAAACCCGTCAGAATTAAAACAGCCTTCTCAACACAAACTATCAACTTAAGAAGAGCTTGAAGTACTTCAAGTCATGAAAGAAAACAACTTCCAACTCAGATTACGTACCCTGCAAAACTACCTTTCAAAATTAATGGAGAAATAAGAATTTCGAGACAAAGAACAACTGAAGGAATTCATGACCACCAAACTAACCCTACAAAGAGTACTAAAGGATATTCTGGAGAGAGATAAAAATGACCACAGTCCCAGGAACAGCAGCAGAGGGAGATCACTGAGTAGGGCAGACAAGTGAATGGAGGGGAAGAGTAGGGAGCCAATGACAGGAAAAGAACGTGACAGAGATGAACCAGTGCATGTTGGCTGCAGCCATTAATGCAGACGGCCTCAATTCATCAATAAAAAGAAACACTGACAGAGTGGATCAAGAAACAAGATCTATCAATATGTGGTATACTAGAAACACATTAACTCAAAAGGCAATTCATAGACTGAAAGTCAAAGGAGAGGAAACAATGCTCCATGTGACAGGCAACCAGAAAAAAGCAGGGGTAGCTTGCCCACTACCTGCAGAACAAATAAGAAGATAAGGCTTTTTTATACAATGGAAAGCTACTCAGCAGCTATAACGAAGGTAATCATGAGGCTCTTGTAGGTAAATGGATGCAACTTGTGATCATGCTCTTGGGTGAAATGGTTTGGAATCGCGTAAGTGAACATCATATTATCTTCCTAGTGTGAAAAACTGAAGGGGTCAGTGGGATCCAAAGTGTATGACAGATATTGTGAAAGTGAAAGGGGAGGGAACATGTAAAAAGGGAAGGTGGTAGCCATTGATTTCCTACTATCTTGTTTTGAAGTCCTGTATTACGTTCACTCTTTTGTTTTGACTGGTTTTATTCTGTTCTATTTGATTTTATTAGGTCTAATGGTATGGCAGCTATTTTGAAGATAACAGGAGGCACTATGGCAGCCATTGTTGATTTCCTATTATCTTCTTTTGAAGTCCTATGTTGCTTTCATTGTTTGTTTAGATTGGTTTTATTTTGTTTTATTTTATTTGGCTTTATTTACTTAAAAATAAAAAATTAAAAAATCAAAATCATAATGCACTTCTAAGGCTTTTCATCCATGTTGTGGCAAATCAGTGGAATTCATTAATTTTCATGGCTGTATATTTTCATGTATAAAATACTATAATTTATTCATTTAATTCCTTCAGTGTATATATATATATATATATATATATATATATATATGGATTATTTCCAGGTTTTGGCCAACACAATTTTGTACGTATCTCCTAGTATAAACGGGCAAGAATTTTGACTTTATAAGATAATGCCAAATTGATTTTGAAAATCACAGTACTAATTTATTCTTTCACCAGAAAAACAGGAGCTATTACTCCATATTCATCAATATGAGTTGCACATATTTTCATACATTTATGAACCACTCATATTACCTTTTCTGAGAAATAGCTATTTGGTTTTAATCCTTGTTTATTTGTAGAAATGATATACTCTAGAAAGTGTTTTTATTATTTTGGTCAGCTTAATTTGTAAGTATCATCCTTCAGTTTGTGGGTTTTTTTCTACTAGCTTTATGGTAACTTCTTACTTGTTTAGGAACAGAGTTCTAGCTGCCTTTCTCTTAGAAGATTCAAAAAGGCAAAATACTGGAGGTAGGCCAAGAACTTAGCAGACATCCTGGATTCTTCTCTTTCCCTCATGCAGCCCATTAGCAGGTCCTGTCACCTGCACTCAGTATGTGACCCTTCCTCTCCTTTCCACTGGTCATAGTGGTCTCTCCAGACACTTATTTGTCTGTCTCTGACTTTGACTCTTATGCCTCTCACTGCCCTGTCCCTGCATAGGAGCCAGAAAAAAAACTTCTCAAGCAAACTGGACTCTCTTCTGCTTAATGCCTCCCTCAGCCCCTCACCCTCCACCTGTGGCTTCTGCTGTACTCAAGATTCACATTCAAACATCTTTTCCGAGCTCATAAGCTCCTTCCCAACCTGGCCTGTGTCTGCCTCTCTGATTTCATCTCCTATGCTTCTCCTGTATTCCCTCTACTTTAGCCATACTGACTTGTTCATCCTTCAAACAGGCTGACTCATAGCCCAGACACATGCATGCCCATTACTTCTGAGCATGCAGGTTTCTGCCTAGGTGCTACCTCTTTGAGAATAGTGCTGTACCAGAAAGCACTTCCCACTTTCCTCACCTGCTACCATGTTTTCCTTATGGTGTTCATTCCAACCTGAAATCATCTTCCATCTTCTGTCTATGTTACTCTCTGCTGTCCTTTGGCTGTCAGTCCTATGAGGGTGCTTTCCACACTTGTGAAAGATTGTTTACCTTTTTCCTGGATTTTTATTCTAGTTGGTTTTTTTTTTTTTGGTACTGGGGATTGAACTCACAACCTCGCATTTGCCAAGCAGGCACTTAGGCCGATAAGCTAAACCCCCGGCCCTCTAATTGGTTTTTTGAGACAGGATTATATTCTGTAGTTCAGGCTGGCCTTGAACTCACAGTGTAGCCCAGGCTGGCCTCGAACACATAGCCATCCTCCTGCCTCAGTCTCCTGAGTGCTGGGATTACATGCATGTACTACTACCCAGTGTTCTGGATTTCTAAGGAAGAAATGGAAAAAAACAGAGAAGGGGCATTCTGGGAGTCTTGTGGTGGCTGGTGGTAGCAGTGGCAGTATAGTTGTTCAGTCTCTTCAAATCTCCACATAAAGCGGTAAAATGACTTTGAGGCAAAATCTGTCAAACGTATGTGGAGCACTGACAACACTAGGTCAACAATGGCTCCCCAACTGCAAGCAAGTACACATAAACTGTCAACAGACTGCAAGGTGTCAGCATCTGTGTGGGCAGATCTGAGAACAAGGAGACCTCAAAACAGCCCTTGTTGGACATGCAGAAAGCCCATGGGTCATCCCAGAGCAGATGCTGGAATTCTAAGAGTTTTGCCTCTTAGGGGCCACTAAGAAGGACTGACAGCGCTGGGGTGGGCTAGTCCTGAAGACCCAAGAAGCACTAAGGACTCTTGGGAAAATACATCAGGACTCCTTCCAGGGCTGGGAGGCATGCTGGGGAGAAGGTGCTGGGAGTGGAATCAAGATGGTGTGGGACACAGACAAGAGAGGAGAAGGAAAAAAAAGGTCTTGATCAAAGCAGGAGAAGTGAACACAGAAAATGCCAGGAAGCAGCTGCCAAAGTTCTGAACACTACCCCAAATAACAGAGCTCTGTGAAGTTAGGCTTTTTGAATTCCATCTCAGTCTTAATTCAGGAAATCTAATTTCACATAAAATGAATAGCAAAAAAGCATCAAGGTCAAATCTTACACAAAGTTATTACAAGAAAAATAAAAAGGAAGAGAGTAACATCCTTATAGATAATGAAATCATGGCTGAAAAATAAATCTACAAAATGGATTAAAACTACAAATTACAGTGGCAAAATGAGATAAAGGCATTAGGAAAATGGTACAAGCATGAAAGAACAATTCTCTAAACTATTAAAACTTAGAAATGGCAGGGATAGAACTCTAGAAAAGGTTGTTAAATAAAAAAATTGTGGCACTGAAGCAAGGCCAGCAGATTGCTGTAGCGCTGGTTTCAAACAGGAGCCTAAAGAGAATTCTTTCTGTGGTCTGATGGCCATTTCAGAACTTTGGAAATGGAATGGTCAATTCATAAGAAAGAAATACAGGTGAGTATGGCGGACTTTGGGGGGCCTGAAGGGGAGAGACCCTGGTGCCTCAGGACCTGCACCGTGCGGTTGACTCGGGGTGCCGGGAGAACAAGGAACTCCTCTCCTCTCTGGGGATGGCTGAGAGTGTGGCAGACTTTTGGCAGCCTGAAGGAGAGAGACCCTGGTGTGTCGGGACCTGCACTATGCGGTTGAGTTGGGGTACTGGGAGAACAAGAAGCTCCTTCCCTCTCTGGGGGGCAGCTGAGAGTGTGGCTGACTTTTGACGGCCTGAAGGAGAGAGACCCTAGCGCATCAGGACCTGCACTGTGCGGTTGACTCGGGGTGCCACAAGAACAAGGAGTTCCTTCTCTCTCTGGGGGGCAGCTGAGAGTGTGGCCGACTTTTGGCGGCCTGAAGGAGAGACACCCTGGTGTGTCGGGACCTGCACTGTGCGGTTGACTCAGGGTGCCGGGAGAACAAGGAGCTCCTTCCCTCTCTGGGGGCAGCTGAGAGTGTGGCAGACTTTCGGCGGCCTGAAGGAGAGGGACCCTGGCGCATTGGGACCTGCACCGTGTGGTTGACTTGGGGTGCCAGGAGAACAAGGAGCTCCTTCCCTCTCTGGGGGTGGCTGAGAGTGTGGCAGACTTTCGGTGGCTTGAAGGAGACAGACCCTGGTGCATCGGGACCTGCACCTGTGGTTGACTCGGGGTACCAGGAGAACAAGGAGCTCCTTCCTTCCCTGGGGGGCAGCTGTGATCCTGCTGGTGGGCAGGCTGAGAATCAGACATCTCATGTCATCCTGTTCCATGTCCCCCCTCCTTAGCAAGTGGGAACCAGTTAACTACACGTCTTGTGAAAAAAATGGCTATGATATTTAGTATGAGCTCCCCATATGCAAAGATATGGATAACCATTTGGAAGAAAACAAGAGACAATATGACAGATAGTGAAGATCCCTGGTTGTATAGCTTTGAAATTTATGCTTTCTTAGGTCCCGTTCTGTTCTGGTTTGTTGTGTTTAATTTTACCCCCCTTAAAATAAAATTAATATATATATATATATATATATATATATATATATATATATATATATATAAAAGAAAGAAAGTGCTCTAAAGGATATAACTGCATGTGTGTTTAAGTGTGTAAGATAGATGACCACATTACTGTTTTTGTTAGATTGTTGAGCAGAACTGTTAATAGTCTCACTGTTTGAATGTCTACTTTGTGTGCTTTATTTTTGTAACTTGAACAACTATTTCCAATGATGACAGTATGTAACCTATCAAGTGGCAATTTCTTAGTGTTTTGTTGTTGTTCTTGTGGTTCTTTTATTTTTCGCCTCTGGAATTCTGTATTGTTGCTACCCTTTTTCTGTTTTGTTTGGTTGTTTTCTTTTTTGTTTTTTCTCTTTGAATAAAATTTTAAAAACAATAAAAAATTATTTTCAGAAATAAAGAGTAAACTAGAAGCAATGTAAGAGGAAATCAACTCAACAGATAATGCATTAAAATAGTAACATTTTAAAATTAAAAAATAAATGAATTATATCTCAATAATAATAAATAAAAAGATTTAAAATATTTTAAAGAGAATGAAAAATACTGAAACTAGCAAAGGAGATGCATACATAGCTAACTGGGAGCCCCTGCAGAAGAAAAAGCAAAAACCAGAACTGATGCTAAAACCTATATTCAAGAAAAACTTGTTAAGTAAAGATGTATGAAATCAAGTCAGTCATGCAGTTGAAACTGGATGCTTCAAATATTTTGAAAAACTACCTAGAATCCTTGAGACTATAGAAGGATTTACAGTCTAGTAAATTTTCTGGACTCTACATAGAAAAAAAAATTCCCTGGGCATCTAGTAGGAAAACAAAACAAAACAAAACAAAACAAACAAAACAAAACATGTAACTCATTACTGAATAAGTTAAGATCATCATTAGACTTTGACAGCAACATGTTTCTCAGAAGAAAATGGAGTAATGCATAGAAGGTATTCAAGGAAAGTAAGTTTAAGCCATAAATTTTATAACCAGCAAAACTGACTTGCATGCGGTAAGGCACAGAAAAGCTACTATCAGCATTTAACAGCGAAGGGCATATTATTCTCTGCAATCTTCCTAAGAAATCCACTTGGGAGCAAGCTTTGAACAGCCAAAAATGATACAAAAGATGATACATTAAAGGACTGGTAAAACATGAAGAATTAGCTGAAGACTAAGACAAGAAGGTCTGAGAGTGTGCAATAGCTGCAGGTTCCAGCAATGCAAATAGAGTTGGTCAAAAGGTTGGGGCCAATAGCAAGACAATACTATACAAAAGAAAGTTTAAAAAATTGTCTATAATTATGCTGGTGGTAGGATCTGTATCGTTCTCTGATTTCGAGGATAAACTAGTAATCACAGAACCTTCTTATTATCTCCTGTGCCCTTGAGAATCAGAATTCTCAGGTTCTAGAAATACAATGTGATAGGACGGCTGGCATGCAGTTTGGGGAAATAGCGCCTGGCTAGCATGCATTCGAAAAAGATTAAAGTTCACCCGAGTAAAGGGCCAAAGGTCTAGCATTTATTCTTCAACAAATAAGCTTAAGTAAATTAAAAGGGTAGATGAGGAATCTATAAGTTAAAAGAGAATTAAAAGTCATATAGTGTATAGCTACACACACGCACACATGTACTGTGGACTGAACTCATGAGTACTCTATCGCTAAGCTACATCCCCTTTCGTTTTATTTTTCTCCCTCTGTCCCTCTTTCTTACCTTTCACTTTTTGAGATAGGATTTCACTAAGTTGCTGAAGCTGGTTGGGTCCTTGGCTAAAAGTCATAATTTTTTAAAACAGCAAAGCAAATCTAGCCAGGCATGGTGGTACATGCCTATAATCCCAGAATTTGGGAGGATAAGGAGGGAGGATTCCTGAGTTCAAAACCAGTGTGGACTACATAGGAGTTCAGCCTGAACTGCCCCCCCCAAACAAAAAACAAATCTAAACTATCTAGAGATAAACAGTTGGGTGGTCAGGTTCTTTTTAAGGCAAATTCTTTTTAAAGCAGGTAACAGTGATTACTACAAAATTCAAGGTGGTAGTACTTAAGGGTGGGAGGGAGGGAGCTGGGCTGCAAAGGACTTCAGGAAAGTTCTATTTCTCATCCTGGGAAGCACTGGTCTGATATGATTCATTACACCATTTATTTCATTAAGGCAGACTTAAAATCTCTTTTATAACGAAGACATCTTTAAAAAAGTAAAATGGCACCAATCCAGTTGGAAATACTAAATAAATTAAATGTCAACATTTCTTTGTAAATAGTACTATCATGATAAGAGCTATTACTATTTTTTCATTAAGACACAGTTTGCAAAAGAAAACATCCTACCTACTGTTTGATCATAGGATAAAATGTAGGGAATACTTTGCTACAAACAGAAGGGCTATTTTTATGTATTAGAGAAACTAACATTAAGTTCTTACCAAGTACTGGGTACCAAGCTATATCATCTCATTTAGTCTTCCCAACAGTCCTAATGTGTAGCACATTTATTCTACCCATTTTACAGATAAGCAAACCGAAGCACAGAGAAGTTAATTGGCCCAAAATAACATAACTAGAAAAGTGGTAGTGCCTTACATGGAACCCAGGTCTACCTGAGTCCTGTGGATTTGATATCTCTTTTCTCCAGTGCCCAGCATTGGACCTGGTACCAAGTAGGTGTCCTGCATCTACGTTCATGACATTAAATGAGCTCTGACTGAAAGATACAGAACCAGACATTTCGGTTACATAAATGACTCCCTGTGGCATCGCTTCTTGGAAATAGGGAAGAAAGAGGCGCTGAGTCCCCCTCTGAGCCCGGCAGTCACTGAGACTCTCCTCTAGGCCAAACCAGTCTCATAGGCACTGGGGCTCCCACCCCAGCTGCCGAGACACTTTCTGCATCAAGATTAGATGTGTCTGGGAAGTCAGAGAGACGAAAGAATTGGCTCCATGCTGCTGACAGCAGGGAGTGCAGGGAAAACATCTTCGGTACCCTAGGAACGCAAAGTCACCACCCTGACACATTAAATTATTAACTCCAGCCTACGAGGCAATGTACTTGAGATCATGCTTCTGCACTAGGTGCTGGAACATCACCCAGGAGAATCCTTGCAAAGACCGAGGGCCTAAAGGCAGACAGGCTGGGCTCCAATCTGACTCTCCCCTCAGTACCTTCTTTACCTAAGAACTAGCCCCTTTCTCCGCTTGCTTTTTCAGCATATTTATACCATCTGACACATAACACGTTCAGTTCCATCTCCATCTGCAGTCTATGACTTCCACGATTTTATGCTTGGGACTTTATCTTCTTTGGTCATCATCTCATTATGTTGCCCAGGCTGATCTTGAGTTCCTGGGCTCAAGGGATCCTCTTGCCTCAGCCTCCTGAGTAGCTGGGACTACAAGAGTGTGCAACTACACCTCTAAGCATCTAGAGGACTCTGTGTAGAGGAATGCCTTGGAAAATGCACGTTCATAGTTTGTAAATTAAGTGATTTCCAGTCTCTTTGCTTTAAGTTTCTTTAAGCAAGTGAGAGATATTATTGTGCATATTTAACTAAGAAAATACAAATAAAGGGAAGAAGGAGTCAATATATATCAGTGTTCTTTTTTCTCTCTGTCACAACTTTGATATAGCATTCATTAACTGAGAATAGCATTAGTCAACTTGGGGAGACATTCCCATTCAAAGAACAGGTCATGACCTTTTAAGCTAGCAGGTGACCTGCTCAGGATGACCTCAAAGCCTACAGGTCACTGTCAGTGTTGTGAAGATTACAGACTGCAAATGCAGCTCAGTAGCAATATGGCCAAAGAAAGTGGCCAAAGTGGCCAAAGAAAGTGGCCAAAGATGGAACAGCACTGAGTGAGACCAGCCAGGTCACGTCTCTAACAGGGCCCAGCAAACCAAACACAAACAGTCTCCAGCTAAAGGCTCTCCAAAAATTCGGCCGTGCCTCCATGGAATGTGACTCCCTGTGAATTGGGCACCGGTGGATAAAAGGCTTGAGGTGGAGGGCAGGGAAGATGAACAACAGACAAGTACTTTACATCTACCATTGCATTTAATCCTCAATCCTTATTTTAATCCCTGTTTAACAAATGGAAAATCTCTGCTTCATGGAGGGAGTGATGCCCAAGGTTTTATTGCATTTAAGTGGTAGCTCTCCCAGAATCTCAGCACTCCTTAGCTTGTACTGAACTGATTCCTACAATACATGCACAATCCGTTTCCGACATTTGAATATCCCCTTGTACACTCTACAAGTTTTTCTTACCCTCCAGCTTCCAATGAAAGAATACATTCAGGTGAAAAATTAGACATTTACTAGCTAATAATTGATAGCTAATAAAACTTCAGCAAATTCACTCAAGTTTGGGGATCGTCAATCAACATAAGTGGATTTTTGACATTCTAGTTAGCTCCAGGCTAAGCCCCACAACGTCTTAAGCATCTCATTCTTATTTCATTGCGAAACAAGAACCAGGCAGACATGTGTCAAGGAAGCTCTAGAAGGGATCATTTAAGTAGAAATGATCTTCCCTATTTTATACTGAGGAAAAGGGTTCAGAAAGGTGTAATAACTTGCCTAGGGTCACACAGCTTAGAAGAGGCCGAGTTCAGGATGGCACACTTCTAATTCTAACCCAAGGGGCTTCACGATGCAATTCACCAGTACTATTTGCTGTGGGAAAGGGACTCCCTAAGCAGCCTTCCTTTCAGCATCTGCTGGTGCTGGTTTTGAGCCTGCATGCCCCTCAGTCTCACCGCCATGCTTCTGCCTGCCTCTGGATGCACTGCAGCTGACCTCTGCAGGCAGAGCGCGGCTCCCACCTGGTTGACACCAGTGGGGGAGGAGGTGGAGGAAGGGGAAGCTTGAGTACTTCTCCGTTCTCTCACAGTCTGCTTGGCAGATGTCCAGCAGTGGCCCACCTTCCTCCTGACCCAAGCTACCTGATACACTGATTAAGGGAACCTAGAGGCAGCCTGTTGTCCTAAGCTGGGAAAGCTGGGTGACAGCTGGGTGACCACCTGTTGCTGGCCAAGTGACTACCTGTTGCCCAAAAATCTCTGTTCAGACAAGAAATGCTTTGGGAAAAAAAAAATGTGCCTGTCTTTCTCCAAGGTTCATAGTCATGAAATGGATAAAATGAACATCTGGTATCCTAACTCCATGGTTCTAGGATGAGAAAAACTCACTGTCAACAATCAGCTATAACATTGCTGTGAGGTCTGGGGATTTAGCTTAGTGGCACAAGTGCTTGCTTGCCTGGTGAGCGCGAGGTCAACAGTTCGATCTCCAGTAACCACCCCCCCCAATAAATAAATAAAATAAAGACCCAGTGGAGCCTACCTTTAAAAAAAAAACAAGAAAAACATTGCTGTGAGGGGCACTAGATGCATGGAATATTGGTAGGTATGTTGTGAGGAAAAGGGGTTCTAAAAATGCTGGGTAACACTCCTCTTTGTTTACAGCAGTGTTTTAATAATATGCATTATAAATAAATAAATGGGGGGAGAGAAAGACAGAGACAGGGAGACAGAGAGAGACAGAGACAGTTACAGTTTACAACACATGAGAAGCCCAAATGTCAGGGGTTTAGAAAGCATACCATTATCTGTGGGTCTAATATTTCAAGAAATACTGTTCTGGAAATGCTAGCTTACAGTATCAGTGCTAAGCACTTTAGTGGTCTTCCCAAGGTTTCTCACGGGCAGGAAGCTTAAGTGTGGCCCCTTGGTCACACTCCTCTGTCCTGTCAATGCTCTAGCTGTAGCACCACTCACAGCATCCAACCGTGCCACGTTCCTGCAAGGTGCTGTGCCTCTGCATGTACTATTCCTGCCTCTGCTCCTGCTGCCCCCCAGCTCCTCCTGGAAGGCCCCAGTGCAGGCACAGCCTTCCCAGTGCAGGAAGCTGCCCCTCGACACCCAGGGGGAAATGATTAGTCCTGCCTCTGAGCATCTTCCTCATGCACGGTGTTCTACTGTAGCTGTTACCACCCCTTATCACAATTCTCTGTTTATTTTCTACCTCTGCCCTGCAACTCCTGTGAGAACAGCGACTGGGTCTCATTTACTAATGTATGCAAGCCAGTGTCTAGGGCAGGGTGGGCACCTGGGCAGGTATACCAGAAACAATCTCTCCCAAATTTTAAATGCTTATGCTATTTTCTGCTACTAAGGTTTGATTATAATTGACTTAAAATTCATGATAGGTCAAATGAAAATTCTGTTGTTAAGATGATCCTTAATAAAACAACCTTAAATTAATGCAGCTACTTTTATTATGGTGAACATACTTGTTTTAAAATCCTAAAATCATTCCCCAAACAGCAGTCAGGAAATAAGGCTCACCAATGATGTGAGAAAGCTAGCCACTAGGTGTCAGCCCAGGAAAAGGGGAGAAACAGCTACACTCAGCCACTGTTGTACTTTTTCATCCAATTATCACCATAAATATCAAATATTTAAACAACAAAATATTGGGCAATTAAAATTATCTATTAAAGGAATGTTTTTAAAAAGATATATAAAATTTTGACATTTCCCCTTTGCAAAATGCTTTATAAATGGTATTAGTTTAACCTGTATTCGTCAAGAAGCATTTGCACAAATTAAAGAAACTGACTCCTAAAAGGAAACCAGCTCAATTTTCTTCTGAAACGCCCTCAAACTGCATGTAACATGGACCATATGGTAGTCACCACTGCAGAGGGTGGCTGGGGAAAGAGCATGGTCTCCAGAATCAGGCAGATGGAGGGTCCAAACCCTGGCTCTGCCACTTCTTAAAAAGAGACACCACCTTGCCCAATCTCAGTTTCTTATCAGTAAAATGGGACCAAATCACAGTCTTCATAGGGGAACTATAAAATGAAGAGATTTCATTCTGTAAAGAACCTAGCATACATAAATTCTTGATATTCTTTTCTTAAGACTGCAAGCTTTACTGACTAACGTAACAGTTTTTCAGGTTCCATATAACTAAAGATATTAAAAGTGAGAACTATAATAATTTTATTCATTCAAGTGATGGTTACTGAAAATCTTCGAGGTAGCAGGCTCTGTACTAGGGACACATGGATAAACACGATACTCTATTGCCTTTTGGAGCAGGCTTTCAGGTCTCTGTGGAAGCTGGCATCTAACTGAATGTGACACAGCCATCTATTTCAGAGAATGTATCCACATCCATAGACGGTCAATGTGGATGCGTGTCCAGGGGCAGGGAGGAGAAAGGAAACCTCTAATTTCATCCTCTCATTATCAAAAGTACCACAAACACTATCCCTCTATCTGTGTTACTGTGCCTCCACTGTGTATGTGCAGGGAGGGGGTGAGTAAGAAAAATAAGACATCCTGAGCCTAAGAAATTCATGGTCTAGCTATGCATATGAAGTCATATAGCTTTCTCTCGGGCTCTGAATTGTCAAATACTATCACTGCTTGAAAATGGATCAGAAAGATTTCCTTTGCAGAGTTTCACTGAAAAAGCAAAAGACCCTAAAGCGAGATTATTTGATTTAAAACACCAGTATCAGCAACCATTTCTTAGCCACTGCTTTTGACAAAGATATGGTGTTTAAAACTGTCACAGCAGCTCTAGCTTCATCTGTGAACATACTCTTCTCTCATCCATCTCTAACTGGACAGCATGTTTACTCCACAGGGTGACTTCACCGAGGATGGTCCTCTCCAGGCCCTTAAACACCTCTGGTCAGCTGCCATGCAGACACCAGGTTGGGGTGTTTACACGGACACATTAGCTGTATTTGTGTCAGCTTGTTCTTCTCATGTTCAAAGATGAAGCTGTGGATGATACATATTTTTGGGACCAAGTATTGATGTTCTACAACATTAAAAAATGCACCCCATAAAAAGCAGGTATCATTTACTGGTCCATAAATAAGCATGTATTAGTAGGAGACTGAGAGACACCAACGCATGTAAAACGTGGCCCCACCCTAAATATGCAGAGTATGAAAGGAGGCTGAATTATTGAAAGAGACCAAATTGAAGCCTAGAATTCCTCTGGGATAATCTAAGATACACTAGCTGTGTTTTATTTTTCAAGTATTTTAGAACATATGAGAAGTTCATCATATTCAGTGATGCTCTTTGAAATCATTCAGTTGGGCTGGATCACAGTATTTAAGTGGATTTCCTGCCAGTTCTCATCTCCTCTCACTTCGGAACCTACTTTTTACTTGGGCAGTCAACTTCTGGAATAATGATTCTCAGTTTATGAGGCATGTATTATGTGACTCACAGGTGACAGGCCCCCCAAACTGTGTTCCCCAGCAACACCACTGTTCCTGCACTGGGACCAGTGGAGATCTGGCGCCAAAAGTGAACAATAGTCATCTTTCCTCAATAGGCAAAAACTTTTGATGAAACAAGGAACACTCTCAATTACAATTTCTCTTATGCATTTTAAAACTGGCTTTAATGTACTTCCTAATTTTAAACCTTTGGTACCTATCACTCCCATTTGCCTGTAAGTCCTGGTGAGCAATAACATGAATGAATAAATTCCAAATAAATATTAAATGAAATAATTAAATATGAGATTTCTTTCAAATCTTTTATGTATCATTTGAGATAAAAGACCTACTTTCACAGTTCAAAAGGTAGGATTAACAGGGCCAGAATCTCATTGTGTCCTGCATGGTTACGGGTGCCCTGACATCTGCTGAACAAGTCTGGACACCACCGCTGTAAAATGCAGCAGCTGTCTCCTCCTCCTCATCCCTTGTACCTTCTTGTAACCCAGGAACGGTCGTCATCATTTACCCAGTATCTCCTACCAGCAAGACGCTGTGTTGGTGTTTTATTAATTTTCTCAATGATCCTACAAGAGAGGTGCTACTGTCATTTTACAAAAGAGGAAGCTGGGTTTAGAGAGGTTAAGTGACTTCCAAAGTCTTCCGCTAGTAGATGACAGAGCCAGAATCAAAACCCAGGCAACTCCCAATGCCACATACTCATTTCTATGACAGTAACCTCTTGAGCCAGTTAAGAGTCACAGAACTATCACGGATGTTTTCAGAATCCTAGTGATGGAAGTATTTCCGCTTACCCCTGCTTCATTCCTGGGACATGATCTTAACTTTGGATGACTACTAAAATGAGCCCTTCTGCAGTCTGCTTCAGACTCCTGCTTTCAATGCATCTACTTAGCTCAGGCTGAGGATTCTGGGTATAAGTCTCTATTTGTTCACTTAAAATAAACTGGAAAAATAAGAAGATCTTACTAGGCATGGTGGTGCACACTTGCAATCTCAGTTACCTAGAAGGCTGAAGCAGAAGGATCTCAAGTATGAGGCCAGCCTGGGCAACTTACTGAGACCTTGTCTGAAAATAAAATTTTTAAAAGGAGGTCTGGAGATACAGCTTTGTGGTACAGCAGTTGCCTAGCAATAAAGCCCTGGATTCAGTCCCTCCACTGCAATGAATGAATGAATGAATGAATGAATGAATGAAAATCTTTCACTAACTCTTTCTACAAAACATTCGAGAGCATCTAGTCATGCTTTACAAAGACACTACTGTTCACATAACACGAGCATGGGTCCTGTGTGGAAAACATTTGGTAGTTCTTCAAAAAATTAAACAGAGGGGCTCAGTGGTAGCACACTTGCCTAGCATGCACAATGTCCTGGGTTCACAGCAAAACAGGAAACAAAAACAAAACAAAGAGTTAGACACAGAATTTACAATGACCCAGCAGTTTCACTCCAAAGTGTATACAGTACTTCACAGATCTACAAGCAAGTGTTCAGAACAATACTTGAACACAAATGTCCACAGCAGCATTATTCACAGTCTCCCCAAGGTGGAAACAACTCATGTGCTCATCAACAAATCAAAGAGTAAGCAAAGTATAGTATATCCAAAAAGTGCACACTATCCAACTGCAAGTAGGGATGGAGTTCTGATCCATGCTGTGTTCATGCTACAGTATGGATGGATGAACACTGAAAACGTTACGCCAAGTGAAAATAAACCAGACACCACAGGACAACTTTTTTATGATTCTGTTTCTATGGAATCACTAGAATAGGGAAATCCATAGAGACAGGCAGCAGATTAGAGGTTACCAAGGGCTGAGGGGAGACAGAAATGAGAAGTTACTGCTTAATGGATATAGAATTTCTGTTTAGTGATTAAAATTTTTTAAAACAGAGGTGATGGTTACACAACTTTGCGAATGCAAGTAACACCACGGGACCGCAGACTTAACAATGTCTATTTTATTATTATTATTACTAATTTATTTATTTTTGGCTTTTTGAGACAAAGACTCACTACGCAGTTCAGGATGGCCTTGAGATTACTTTGTAGCCCAGGCTGGTCTCGAATTCATACGATCTTCCTGCCTCAGCCTCCTAAGTGCTGGGATTATAGGCACGCGCCATGACACCCAGCTACTTAACAATGTTTAAAATGGTTTTTGTGGTATTTATATACACACACATTTTACCACTATTGGAAAAAAAGTGGGGCACTGTGAAGGCAGACTTTGATTCCCAGCTCCAAGCTGTGTGGAGAAGAGCGGAGCCCAGGTGTAGCTCACGGACACACACACTGGGTCTTCCCAGGCTTCACCTATATCCTTTTCTCCTGGCTCCCTCCCACCCATTACTCCCCATCTCACTGTACTGCATCCAGTGTCCTACGGCTCCTCAAACCTTTTTAGCATGATGATGGCAGCACCAGAAGGGAGTCATACCCCTCCTGTGTGCCTTGGGAACCCTTTGCTTTTTGTATGTAGGAGGAGGGAGCACACACTGTCCCATTAAGGGCTCTTCATTCTTCCTATTCCGAGCCACTCCTGGGCGAGTCAGTGAAATCTGCCTCCTAAGGACTTCTATTTCTACCCTGAAGGGTTTGAGACAGCGTTTCAAGGATGTTTGATCGAGCAGTGATTATAGTATCAAAAGACGTGAGACAACCCCAACGTCCAACAAGGTTATGACAAGGATGGGAGCTGTAACTGCTGGAATGTTCTGCAGCTATGTAAAATGCATGTCAAGTCCACTGGATAAGGGACAAACAACGTTAGAATGGATTGAAGCTTGGTAAATTACCCTCTGCGTAATGAAAAACAAGTAAGCATATACAAAAGGTATGTGTCAGTTCAGTAGAACTATGTTGATATTTTCATTTACCTGTTTTCCAGGACATGAAAAAAAAATACAGCTACAGGTTCCTTTTTCGGAACCATCAGATCAACAGCGTTATTCAAGCAGGATACAGATATGCATGGTGTCTTTCCAATCTACTCCAGCACAGCCACGTGCATTCAAGCTTGAAAGCCAGGCTATCAGTCTGCTTTTATCTTAACTTCTGTGCCTTCCAGGGGTTTTAGATGGATAAATATGACTCAGCAGAATCAAGTGCAAAATCAGGGGCTGTAAGGTGGATGACGTGTCCCCTCAGCCGAATCTGGAACAGACTGAGAAAGCAGGACTGGACTGAATTGGCCTCTGCCTGTTTAAACAGCTTGTTTACTTCCCCCACCACGCCACTGGCCCCTTGTGGCAGAGCCTGGGCTCCAATACTATCAGGGAGGCCCAACCAGTAGGATGGCCCCCAGAGGGCCGAAGAGTTAGCTGAATAAACAACTCCCATAATGCTTCTGTAAACCAGCTTTTGTACACATGCTGGCACAGAACAGAATCCGTGTATAGAAGCCATGGATTTTGCTCTTTGATCTAACATTTCTCGAGGACCTGCAGTGGCCAGACATGGGAGATGCACCTTCACATACGCCACCTTAAGATGACTAAATGTATGTAGGATGAGCTATGAAATAACACGCTTGGAGCAGAAAAGGGGATGACATGGAAGCACATGAATCTATTTTCAAAAGTTCTTTAAAAGTGAGCCATTGTGGTATGAAATATCTTTCAAAGGGGGGTGTGTTTGTCTCATTCAGATTTCATGATGATACAATTTTAAACAAAGGAATGAGGTAAACGATTCTTTTAAAATTCATTTGTTGTCCCTAGGAAGAAGGATGGAGAAAATTCAAGGCAAATTCAAGAACCACAATGCTATACACACCCTCCAAAAGTTGCAATCTTCTGCTAAGCAGAGAAAGGGTCGTTGGCCCAGCAATTAAAATCATTTGTCTTTTATCCCCTTCTTGCCAAAAAGGACCCCAGCCCTAACTAGTTAATCCCTAACACACACTGCTACTCCCAGAGTTGCCTGGCAACTGCTAGGAGGCGTGTCAGAGAGCAAGAAAGGCCTAAATAAATGAGCTGGAGCTAGGGCTGCAGCTTGACATGGATCAAGGGGGGGTTCTCCGAATGGGGCTTCCTGGCCGCTTGTGGCTGTCATTTAAGTAGGGAAGAACAAGCTGGCTTGGTCAATACTGTTAAAATATGTTGGGCTTTGCATCTAATTTTCTCCAGGTGACTGAAAAATGGGTCACATGTCCTCGAGATTTGCAGACATGCTCCCCTTTGCTAGGAGCAGCAACTTTCAAAGCCCACAGACAGGACAAGAGACAATGTACACAAGGCCAACCTCCTGCCTGAAACATTTTCCTCTTCCTTCCTTCATTTCTTTTTCTTATTCTGCCATCACTTATTCTAGACTATACTCAAGGATGCCTATACACCGTGCCATGATCTGTGCCTGGCACTGGAAACATAGAGAGAAAGAATTATTAATATAGAACATGTGGGAACTACAACCAAGACAGGCAAGAGGGTATGGTGGAAAGAACTCGGGTCTGGGAGTCAAGCTGACCTGAGTCTGCCTCCTGGCTCTACCGTGTACCAGGAAGTTACTGACAATCCGAGCCGCCATCCTCCATCTGTAAGATGCACAGTTAGGGGCCGTCATGGGGAATTACTGAGATCAAAGACGTGACACAACTCCAAGATGAACCAAGCCTCAGCTTGTGGGAAGGCACTCAGGAGGCAGTGGATTTGGCTGTGGTAGACACCCTTGTTACCCCACTTCATCTAACTTTCTGACCCCTTTAAAACACTGACCAGGGCCAGGTCATTCTCGGCACAAGCTGGCCTTTACAAACACCTTTCCCTCTTCGGGACAGGGGAAAAGCACAAAGTTCGAAGGTCTCGCCAGTCAGATGTGTTATGAAATTTTTCCAGTAGGAAAGGGGAAAAAATGTCCACAGAGTTAAAATACAAGAAAGCTCTGAGCCAGGTGAAGGGCCTTCCTACCCCGTGGCAGAGGAGGAGTTGCTCATCTCTGCCTGGCAGGCCAAGGTTCGACGCCCCCCTCACACGGGTAGGTGGACCTGAGCTGTCCGGAAGGCGCTCCCCCTCAAGTTGCTCCCCGCAGCAGGGTCCTCCTCAGAAGAGATGAGGGACAGGGACAGACCATCACAGGTCTAATTGGCAGGCACTGTGCTGGGCTTGTTTAAGCCTCACTACAATCCTGCAGGCAGAGGATTAAGCTTCCATGTATGGAAAGGAAACGGAAGCTCAGAGAAGCAGAGGGACCCACTCAAAGTCACATTTGGGAGCGCAGCAGAAGGAGCAGCTCAAGTCTGTCAGGTGTCATGTTTTAAACACAACACTACCTTGTGATGCTGCAATCCCAAGTCCCATGACTGCACCGCTGGCCCAGGAGGGGAAGCAACCACACCACTGCCTGCATGGCAGGCAGCCTGGACACACCACAAGGCAGTGGGGGCAGGGGAGCCCAAAAGCGGCTGTCCTTGACCTTGGTCTCCTGCTGTTCTCCGCCCAGGGCTGCACCTGCCTCCGGGGCTCTGTACATCACACCACCCGCTTCTCCATCACTTTCATGGTCACAGGTCATAAATGCACTTGGTCCCTTTGACCTAGTGAATCTACAGCAAGGGATCTACCTAAAAACTCATTGAGACCATGCACTACGACTTACATAAAGACGTTCACCACAGTGTGGTTTAAAATTGTGAAGTGCTACAACAAACAAGAAGACGGGCATTAAGATAATGTGGTGGGCCTTGACACCAAGTTCAGATCACGAGAACTGATAAAAATCTATGAGCGAGGCTCAGACATGTACCTTGTGAAAAGCCTGCCCCTATCCTCCACCCTTCCCACGACTGATCCACAGCTGGGCTGAGAACCACATGATCACCAGCTGGGACATGTATGGCTCTTATCAATGATGTTTTAAGAAGAGATTTTATATGTAAAAAATGCTTACACATATTAAAAGGCAAAAACAAACTAATAATTGGGATGATAGATGACTTTGTCAGGAATATCTCAACTGCTGAAAAGAAAAATAAAAACATGAAGTCCCCAAAGACAATGACCCAAAAGCAAACCAAAGATCCTCGAGTAGGGTGTGTGTGTGGCAGGGGGTTGTTGGTGGGGGGAGGCATGAGCTCAGCGTCTTACCCGGTGATGGCACTGGGCCATGTCCTATTTCTGCTCTTCACGTACTTTAATCATTTTTACCAAGAACAGGTGCCATTTTAATAACCAGAGAAACAACTGAAAGACAAGTGGCCCTGGGGAGTCTCTCTGCCCCCTCGGCACTGCACTGCCTGCAAGGACCCCCTTCTTCCTAGCCTGGGCTGCACAGCCCCGGGCCCCCCTCCCTTCTCAGGCTCACCTGAATCCCTGACACAAGTCTGTGCAGGGAATGTTGCTTTCCCGTTTTTGGACAAGAAATTGCCAGAATTCAATTCATGGCTTAAAAACCATTTGACCAATGGCTCAATGCTTGGTTGGAAAATTTCAGGCCTTCTACTTTCTCTTTTGGACTCTCAGAAGAAAGCCATTTTGGTACAGATGAATGGGACTTAGTGCACGATAGATCTGCCATGTTTCATTGATTCTAAGATGGAAATCTCTGAAACCTGGATGTGCCTTGTAATTGATGATGTCTTTCAAATATAACCAGCAGTACTCTCTTCCCTTTCTTAGTGCTATCTACAAATGGTCCCTCTTACAACTGAATGGCAGCTTAGATTCAAGGAAAAGTGCCTTGTCTGCAATCAAATCCATGACTTTATCTTTAAAATGATGCTTTTAAAGGTGATGCAAGACTCTATTATATGGACATACTGTACATTACCTCACCAGTTACCCAGCATAAACAATCTGTTTCAATTTTTTTCAGTATCACAAATACTGCTACTGTGAATATCGTGGCCTTCCCCTTTCTCTTTTGCAATAGGGGCACTGTCGTCCTCTCCTAAGCTCCAAATCTGGGGGAACATTCAGACATTGCTTGCCCTTCCTCTACCATCTGTTACCTATGGTTGGGCCTACTCATTTCTTCCTTCTTGGTACCACCTTCTGGTGTGACCCCCATGGTCTCTCTTCCGAAGTCCCATAACGTTCCTCTAACAGTCTCTCTGCCTCCAGCTTTCCCTTCAGTTCATCACTGGCTTACTGCTTAAGCCTGACACCGACCACATCATAACTTACACTCGCTATGAGGTGAAGTTCACACTCTTAGCCAGCCTAGCACACAAGGGTCTGCCCAATCTGGCTCCAGTGTCTCTTACAGCTCCATTTCCCCAACCACACATTACTCCAGACCACAGGCCCTGAGGGGCCTGCGCCCAGCCTCTGCTTTCCAAACCTTATTCACCACACTCCCTTCAGGTTCACCCTTCTCATGAGACATTTTAGGTTCTTTTGATCCTTATGACAATGAGGAGATATAGAAAGGACAGTATCCTCATTTTGCAGGTGAAGAAACTAAAGTTTAAACTGAGTAAGTGGCTTGCTCAAGTTTTACACTGCCAGGAAAATCAGAGCCACACTTTAAACTCCTGGGCTACTGTCCTTAAATCCGGGGCTTCTCAGAGTCAAGGGCAAATCCAACCATAAATTCCCCTAATGGAGCAACAAATGCCCAAATCATGTCCAGCAATATGTGCTAAGAATCAAGCACCTCTGGATTCTAGAAGCACACACTGACAGCAAGGAGACAGCTATCAGAGTGCAAATACTTCCAGCATGTCGGTTCCCAGCAACAGCACCAAGCCTCACGGCTCGAGCTGGGTCACAACAGCTAGAGAACACAACAAGATCACAACAGCAATTGGAGCTACTTCACTTTGAGACAGGGGGATGTGGAAACTTCTTAGGCCGAAGGGCTTTAGAGGATAAGGCAAGTTTTTCCTAGGGGACAGAAAGCACGTGCATCCTTCTGCGGTATGACCCTGACACTGCCCCCCAGCAGAGGCAGCTCGGGAAGTAAGGCATCAGTGCCAGAAGGAAAACGAGGAGGGGAGCACCGCCACCCTGTCCACCCCTGGGTGGAGGGAAGACGAGGTGCTTGCTAACTGTCTGTGTTTCACTCAGACACATGCTGTAGTTAAGGCAGTAAAAAAGATAGCAGTGCATAACTGGCTTATGAGGAAGTGTGATCTGGTTCATTCTCAAAAGTTTTATATGAAATGCACTAACTGACATCCACTCAGCTTTTGGCATTTCATCCGGTTAAATGCTATGGGTTAAAATAGAACCAGAAATTAACAGCACTGGCATATAGGTGGTGTGACTTAAGCTGGTTCCCCACCCACTGCTCCACTCCACCTGTAGTAAGTGTGCCTTCTCCTGGGCCAAGGGCCACTGGAGAATGAGAGGAGGGATAGCAGAAGAGAGCCTCTCCCGGGAGCTGGAGACACAGAAGTGCCTTCAGCTTCAGGGAAGCCTTGATGCCTCTGTATCAGTAACTGACTGCCTCCCTCACAGGCAAGGGACCTGCCTAAGTCAGCCGAGCACAGAAAGGTAGAAGGGCCACACTGGTGGGCAGTACCACCTACTGGTCCCTGTTGTGCTTTGTGGTCATTCAAACCATGACTACATGCAGAGTCGCCAAGAAGAAAATTCCCAGAATGCTTTTTGCTTTCTCAAGGGTGGAAGAGTGGTCCCTTTAGAGGACAAGGGACAGTGAAGAACAGGGCAAAAGCATGGGCTTTGGGGCCACTGGTAAGTTGTTTCTCTTCTCTGGGTCTCAATTTCCTCATCTGGAAAGCAAGGCTGATCATCACAACCTCCCACCCTGAGTCCTCCGTGTCAGCCAGCACGTGTGATGGGCTTGGTGTTGGGCGCGGTGTCTTCCCGTGCATACCATGGGAGTGTGGGTAGCTCATGCATGACGGAGCATATGACCTCCTTGTGCCAAGAGGTGTGGCAAAGGGAGGAACCCCTTCCACACTCACACACGATCCTCTTGAGGTGACTGCAAAAATCAGGAGAACCACAATCTCTCATGGGCTCTGAGGCAGGCTTCTGAGCCCTGACCAAACATGAATCATGACATGTGACAACCGCTACTCACCGGTTCAATTTTTAGAGCATTTCGGTAGCTACCAAAGAAAGCAGCTTGGGCCTTGAGGAAGGCTCTGGCCACGCCATCACCGGTGGTTGTGGAGACCTTTTTCAGCCTGTTCTTCAGTGAAGAGATCTGGTGACAGAAAGCAAAGAGACACAGGCTGAGAGCTGATCGCAGAAGATGACTGCCTAAGCCCAGGACCTGTGGACCCTTAGAAAACCCCTTTGCAGGGGGGTTCATTGGGTGACACCATTTTTGGAGAACAGAAATGCCTTTGGTATTAGAATGGATGACTTTTTTCCTTTTTTTCCCCTTTGGAGTGGTGGGATGCTAGGCAAGTGCTCTACGCTGAACTACACCCCCAGCTCCAAAGGCAGGTTTTTGAAATTTAGTGTATGTGCTACTGAAGTGAGCATAGGTTTTTGAAATGTAAATGAATGCTGCTCCTATTAGACATGTCAAATAAAAACAAAAACAAAACTCTTCCTAAGCAGTTTCCACAGCCACAAAGGTATCCTCACGTAAATTTTCTAATTCTTTTTCTAACAACCTTCTGAGGAAGAAAGCATTGGTCCCACCCTGCAATGAGAAGAATTGCTGAGAAGTTGGGCTCTATGCCTAGGAACAAACCCAAGAAGTGGCCAAATTGGAATGAGAATCAAAGTCTTATGTGTCCAAACTGTGCAAAGACTTTTGGTTATAATTCCAATCTCTCTTTAAGTTACTTACAAATGTTAGAAATAAATGTTTCTTTATATACTACACACATCATATTCTAAAGGAACAGTGACAATTTACAGAAACTCAACTGGTTAAAACAAAATAGGCAAGAAAGTGATGGCAATGGGAAAAGCAGCAGCTGAGATTAGAATCAGATGTAAATATAAGCCATAAACTCTTACATGGTGGCTAGAAATGGACTTTGAATTGGCTTTTGAGAGCCTCCTAGTGGCCAAAGCAAAAAGAAAAACATGAAGTTGTGAGATTCCTTGGGTCTATGTATTATAAACAAATTGGATCATGTAGTGAATAAAGGCTTGCCTGACAGGGAGTCCTAAGAGAGATTTTCTTCATGAGTCTAAGTAGGAAAGATTTTCTGATACTCTGACTGTTGCCCTCAACACCAAAGATGAGATCAGGCTTCCCAGACTTATTTTTCCTACACCCTTCATTCACCTCAGGATGCCACAGTGTGTAATTTTCAGGGCACCCCATTCTCACTGTACTCTACATGCATGGTGACTTGGAGCCACTTTTTCATTCAACAGATATTTCTTATCTGCTACACACCCAAGACTAGGTTAGGTGTTGAGGGTGCAATGGGGAATGAAATCAGACACAGGCTTTGTCCTCATTCGCTGGTATTATAGTCAGAAACACATCCATACAAGTGACACTGCTTCCTGTGACACGGCTGTAACAGAGAGGAAGGGAGGCTTTCTGGAGGACAAAAGGGCTGAACTGAAAGGACTAGTTACAGCAGATAACTACGCAAAATGGGACAGGAACAATGTAAGTATGGGGAGTAACGTGTGAAGCCCTGTAGTCAGGAAGAGCTCAGAGAACAGGAAAAATGTGGCATCGGCACACAGAATGAGAGGGCAGGTGATTTAAGACGAGGCTGGAGAAAAGGGAGGGGTCAGAAGGGATGTACTTCATCTTTTTTAAAAAATCACTGGTACAATTCAGATACATACATCAATCACAATCACCAAAGGGAATTTGTACCTGTACACGATGTATATCTTGGTACCTCTTTTATTCCTATTCCTTTTCTCTCCCTTCAGCCCCCTTCCCCTCCTTATTTACAAAGTTTTGTTTCCATTTTATCCTTCTTTTCTCATTTTTTCTTTCCCCTTTCTTCCTCCCTTCCCCCTTCTTAGTTCTACTTTCCTTCTAAACAATTTCTTCCTGTTTCACAATATCTATTATACATTTTGGTTCTCATTTGCATTTTCAGTTTTTCATGCCACAGAGATGAGATATTTTTTCACATGTGTGTCTGATTTATTTCACTTAAAGTGTATGGCCTCAAGGTCTATCAATTTAGTTAAAAATGTCTCAAGTTTATCCTTATTTACTACTGAGTAGTACTCCATAATATTAAAAAAAACCCTTTTCTGTATCAATTCATTGGTTGACGGGCATTTGGGTTGTTTCCAAGATTGCCACAGTTTGTAATAGTTTACTTCATCTTGAAAGAAACAGAAAGCTAATGACTGTTTTTAAGCATGCAAGTGACACAATGAGAACACATTTCTGGGAAACCAATTCTGTAAGGGGCTTAACTGGGAATATACAATAAAACTTAGGATAAAATAAAGACATAAGAGAAAATTCGCTTTAGGTGATTCATGCACCACCTACCAACGTGCAATATGGATGAACGACGGTCAGTTTGCTGAGCACAAGATGAACAGCTTTCTTCAGAGTACTAAGGGTGTCTGAGAATCTATAAATATCAACGATCACTAATCAGGGTGGACAATGTACACTTCAGAAATGACTCATGAAAGTTCTTTCTTTCCTTTTGAGACAAGGTCTCACTATGCAATTCAGGCTGGCCTTCAACTTGCAGTGACCCTCCTGCCTGTGGACTACAGGTGTGTGCCACCACACCAGGAAAAGTTACTTCTTGGTGCCAAGTTTCTATAAAGAAATTTAAACATAGCTTTATATATTCCTCATACCATAAAATTAGAGTGTATAGTTCAATAGTTTTTAGTATAATAAGACCAGAAAACTATCACCATCGTCTAACTCCAGAATATTTTCATTATTTCCAAAAGAAACTCCATGCGCACTAGCTGTCACTTCCCATTTCTCAACAGTTCCATCCCTATCTCGTCCCTGGTGACCATGATCTACTCTTTGTTCTATAGACTTGCCGGTAGTAGACATTTAATGTAAATGGGATCATAATTGATCCCATTTACAACTGTATTCTTTTACTTAGCATAATATTCATTATGCATAATATCCTGTATGAAAAATACACATCCATGTCGCAGCATGTCTTAACACTTCGTTCCTTTTCACGGCTGAACAATAATCCATTACATGGGTGTACGTACCGTATCTTATTTCTTTGCTCACCTGCTGATGAACATTTCACTTTTTGGTAATTCCTAATACTGCCACTACAAGGATTCACATACATGCTTTTGTGTGGAAACAGTGGCGAATTTAAGGCAAGAATGTGAGTAGCGAAAATCGTCCGTTATTGAATTTTATGCCGTGAAAACAAGCTGAAAGGACCCAAGAAGCCATACAGCACAATGCTTAACTCAACAGTAAGCACAAGAAACTCCACTGCTGCCACCAGCTGGGTGCGCCATGAGCCATGCGCCCAAACTGTGGCACAGTGAAGATCAGGAGCAACAGAAGCATGTGCCGAGGGGCGGCCATGGCCCCTCTGCGCGAAGGTGAGCCAGGGAAGGCGGTTCCTCTGAGAGCAGCTTGTGGCCTGTTTCAACAGCTGGGTATGTGACTGGTTTGTTGTGACCTCCCTTTCGTGGGAGCCCTGAGCCTACTGCCACTGTGGTGAGAGCCCCTGAGGGGCAGACTCTGCTGTGGACCTTAAGAAACGTATTTTATTCAAGTGTTAAAAATAGTCCTCATTCCTCACGCACCCACCCTCAATAATGAAAATCCTAGTCCCCTCCCAGGGACTAGGGTGACATTTCCATTCTTTGAAATGGTGCAGGCTACTGTCGCTCTTCTTCTGCCTCCTCAAAGGCCTTGGGCCACCTGTGCCGCACATTATTCCTCACTTAACCTTCCCTGGCCTTTCTCTTTCATTCAGGAGGTGTTTAATTACCTTGGATTCACAAGCTGCACTTCAGGTGAGCCTCTCCTAATGGCCTCATTACCATTTTACACAAAGAAGGAGTCGCTATTGTAACTGAGCAAATATGAGAGCATTCCTTCCCCCCTGTCCCCGCTGGTCTTCAACTAGCCAAGTGGTCCTGGGTGCCTGATGCCCCCGTGACCACCTAGGCCAAGACTTCTGAAGACCTCCCTCATCTCTCAACATGGAGAAGCTTTTGTCTTGACCTGTCAGCACTTCAAACTTTGAAACTGCAAGTCTACGTGCATCTAATAGCTGGTGATAGCATTCTTCCTTTAAATAAAAGCGAGGGAAGAAAATGTAAGGCTTAAATAACCCACCGTCATACATTTAAAGCCGAACTTGCCCTGGGTACTCCTGGGGTGCCGGTCAAATCACTACAATTGGGGTTCATCAGGGGCAACTGGGGGGTGTTGGAAGTGTCAGTGAGAATGGCTTCATCTTTTCATCCGAAGTCAAAGGAGGAAGAGAAGAAACAAAAGAAAGAGTGCAAATTGAGCTCCTCAGCTCCTCTCTAAAGCTGCCTTCCATTCTTCTGTGTCCCATCTTGGGGACTGCAGTACCACCCAGCCAGGCTCCTCGGCCAGATACTGGACTGCACCCTTCAGCACCCCGACGTCGGCCTGGCAAGGCTCCGCTCCATCCATCCTCTCTGGCACAGACTGGCAGTGTAGTTCTGTAGCAAACTCTGTTTTCATTTTTCCCTAGTACTCTTGGAAAAATCCAAATTTGATAACTTCAGTCCTCCACTGAACTCTTTATTGTCTCTATCCTTCACCATGGTCACCTCCAGAGAAACAACCAGACTCCCCAGAGCCTAGGCAGGCTTTCCTGGGTCAGTCTCATTCCCGTTTGCGCCTTGCAGTGATATACATGACCGATATTAAACTGCTACCCAACTCCGCCCACTTGCCTACCTATAGCTTAGACACAGTTGTGCCTTGTCCCTTTATGTCCTCTGTGAATATCTATTCACCCTCTGAAAGACCATCCAAGGGTCTACCAATGGGGGCTCATTAATAAATTATACCACAAGCTCACGGTAAAATGCTGCAAAGCTGCTAGAGGCAGCGCTCTATGAATTGATGTGAAATCCCGTCAAATGGGGAAGATGCGAGTTATAAAGTAATATGTACAGCATGAATCATTTAAAAATCATATATAAATATATATACGTAGTAAAAATCTAAAACTCCATGTAACAAATTTTAACCATGCAAAGATGCTTTTACTTTTTATTTTATACACTTGATTGTTTCGATTATCCTTTATAAAAAAGCATATGTTATTTTTATATGTTACATTTTAAAGAATTAAAATGAGCTATTTTTCTTTATTAGTCAAATTATCCCTTGCCTTGAGGTGAGCAAAAGAAGGAATCCAGATGTCCCCCATCTGTGCCTCCTCTGACCGTGAGGCAAGGGCCCCGTACTGTGTAGGTGGTTTTACTGTGAGCTGCAGAGTCTACCACCTTTGCTGCTAGCTTGGGAGCTCCTAGCACACGCTTGGTCCAGTGTAGCCATTCAGCACTTTCTGCTGAATGAAAGAACAAATGAGTGAATGTTTCAGCATCATCAAAAGCATTCCCAGTGGCTATACCTCTGCTTGGAGGCAAGTCTAGGATCACATCTTTCCATGATTAATTGTTAGGAGGAACTGAGCTCAGGACTGTGGGAGAAACTCATCCATTCCCCTTCTGAACGCCGCTGCCAGGATACAACCACAACTGTAAGGAAACGGATCTCTGGATGCTAAATGACTTAAAGGGAGCAAGAAGACCAGTCTTATTCAACAGGCATAATAAATGCAGAGCCATCCCTTCCTTCTCTACCCCAAGTCCTATATCTCCTTTGCTAGTCGCCTTGCAGGTCTCTGGGCTTCATTTGTTACTCCCAACCCAGAGCTGGAGTCACACACTAGGTCTATGCTGGGAAACCTGGCCTCCTCTGCTTTCTGAAACTTTTGAGTTTCAGTTTCTTTGTTGTAAAATGAGGTACCTGCAATTTACATACCCTGTGAAGATTAAAATACAATGGATGTAAAATAGATAATGGCTGTAAGAGAGTGTCCGGCTTTTTGTTTGGTTATTAGTTCAGATTGCAATAGTATTTCAGCTGTTTTCTCTTCCTCTATTTTCTTCCTGGTCTAATCCAGCCTAGGTACTGCATTATCTTCTGAAAACAAGAGGCTGAATCATGTCACTGCCTTCTGAAAATTTTAGAGGCCTTCTACTACTGATACATGCACTAAAGTCCAAGTTCTAAAAGCTTTTATGGGCTTGGCTCAAGCTCCATTTCCAACTTTGTCTTCTACTTGATTTCAGAGGCCTCAAGACCCTTTCCTAAGCCTGGGATACTCTTTATGTTTGTCTCTGACAAACTCCTTCTATTTAAAAAGAAAACATCCAACTTTCTGAGATGCCCCTTGTCAGAACCAGCATACTCTTTTTTAAGGCCCATGAGCCTGCTCCTTTGTTCACACTCAATCTACACATGCCTATGGTGAGATATGCTAGGAGGAGTCACAGATGAACAAGGACCTACCCCCTGAGGACTGCAGGCTTCAGCTCCCACAAATCAGCCACAGATGAGCCTGTCACTACTTCCAAAGGGGCACTGTACCTACCATCATTCTGTTATTTGGTTCTTTATGTACCAGCAGTTTGTAATCTTTCACCCCTGAAATTGCAAAATACACACTAGTACTCAGAAAATACAAGTTCGGTTCTTCAACACTTGGCTGCAGGTTGGGGGGCCTTCCGAGTGAGGGCACTGAGGACGGCATACTATTAAGCATCACATCTAAGACATTCATATCCACCTCTTTCCAAAAGTGCTGGCACCTTACATCTTTCAGCACCTCTCCACCACTCCTCGACACAGACGAAAGTGCCAGCCTGACCTGCAAGGACTCATGGTTTGGCCACAGCCTCTTTCAGATGTGAGGCTCCACGTCCCCTCCCTGACTTCGGCAGCACCCTCAGGGCTGCGGTCTCCTCTTAACCCTAGGACCTCTGCATAGGCTATCCTTGCCTGTCTGGAGTTCTCTCACCCACCCATTATACTGTTGCCTAGAATTCAGAAATGCCCAATAGAACCTTTTGCAATGATGGAAATAATCTTTCTTCTGTCCAATCCTATATAACACAGCTGTTCTGAGCACCTGAAAAGTGGCTGGTGTGACTGAGAAGGTAAAAGTTTTATTTTGTTTTAACCAATTTAAATATAAGAAATCACATGCAGATAGTGGCTACTGTACTGGATAACACAAAGCCCTAGGTCAACTGCTACTGGCCTTCAGGTCTCTGCTTGAATATCACTTCCTCAGACTTGACCAAGGTGCCCCTCCTCTCCATGCTCACCGTTCCTATCCTTAACAGCCACACAGTGCTCTGTAATGATGCATTTCTGCAACAAGGCAACACACATCTGTCTCTTCTGATAGACTAAACAGCTCAAGAAGGCGGGGCCAAGCTGATCCTCCGTGTGGACACAGCACCTCAACTGGACACACTGTTCTTCTACAAGTCTGGCTCAGGCCAGTCTGCGCAATGGCCCGTTCCTCTCCTGTGGGAATCACACTTTAACTCTGGCGTGTCGGAATTAGAGTGAAATATTTTGTTTGACAATTCAGACACCCAGCAACAGCTGCAGAGGGGCAACAGAGCCACATTTTCCTCTCTTCTTTAGGGCTAAGGCAAGTTGACTGACTCTTCCGTTCCTGAAACTGGACCAAGACTTTGTTCCAAAAACCCCTGGGGTAGTCTGGGTCTGGACAGGGCAAAAGGTACACTGACTTGTTCTGAATCCTGAGGGCTCTCTCTGCCCTCTTCACCTCAACAGTGAAAAGTGGCACCAAGCACAGACCTCTGCCTTCCTTAATTCTTACCTCAAACCTAAAGCAGCAACTCTGGATATGTTGCGGCAATCACGCTGTACTCTTTACAGGAATAATTTCTGAGAGAACCAGGAATTCAGCACCCTCCTAGTTACCAAATGTTTCCATACAGCACTGTGTTAACATTTCAGAGGAAGTGGGATAGGTAGGCACAGTGAGCCCCACTATACAGATGGAGAAAGTTAGACTCAGCCCACATCACACAGACAGCATTGCAAGGCACCGAAGCCAGTCAGAGTCAAGCTCAAGTCTACCTTCCTCTCAAGTCTGAGCTATTCTATGAATTTTCACTGCTGCCAGGATTTCTTAGACCAGCAAATTACTTGTCCACGATAATAGCTTATTTTCCCCCTGACTTAATATATCTCCATTATTGTTTCCTCTCATTCCTTACCTTTTCTACTTCTTTCTTGAGAACATGGTTGGACCTTGACCTCAGTTGGCTTTAATTGCTTCTTCTGCATCCCATTTTCCCCTTAAAGATCTTGGTTCTCCATGGGGGAGTGGGGCTGTGCTAGTTATGTGTTGCTCAGGCTGGAGCTGGCAATGACCTCCAGGGCCCCGGTCTTTGCTCCTTCCTTCTCTCGGCAACTCATGGGCCACAGATAAGTTAAAAAGTTGGTGCTAAGTGTTACAATCTAAGCAGCTTTTGTCAGACAAAAGAATCAATTTTCATTATGTGAGTGGATCCTTTGCTGTGTGCTACAATGGTTCTTCTAAGCACCCTATGAACAAATTCTCAAATCCTTAGAATGATGTTCTTGAGTAAAAAAGTGCAACTTAAAAACAAACAATAAAGGCCCATTTTCACTATCTGCCAAAGAAAGCTCAGGAGGAGTCCTACATGCACACATGCACCCCAGTCTCTTCTCACACATTTAATCTGAGTATCTCAGCATTGGAAACAAATACAGAATGGCAAAGGTTTTTGCATTTTTCTTTGTAAGATTCACCTTCTTCCAAATACTTTCCTCCTTCTCAGGGCAAGTAAATTATCTTTGTTTTTCCTATAAAACAATTTAGCTTTAACACCACACACCCTCCACACAATTAGTGCAGCTAGAAAATCTTATCCAAATACAGGCGCCTAGGAGATCCGAGCTCAAAGTAAATGTGTATTTATATTATTAGGTGGTCATTCAATAAAAAGATTCTTTCTAACCAAATATGTGCATGTGCTATGCGTGTATATGTACACATTTGGGGAGTATTTTCAAAGAAGGGTTTCCTCCCCATACTTCTGGCAGTTCAGGATTAAAGGTCAGATTTAAACTATCACCATGTTTCACAATGCAATCTGTGCAGTGCCGCGTAATGAAATGGTTCAGTAAAGGTGGTTGTGGAAATTCTTTTAATTAGGTCTAAGGCTTTTCAGTTGTCAACATGAATAAACCAAGAAGCATTCTCTTGCAAACATAACACACAAAATAAAAATGTAAGTTACCCTTGAAAAAACAGAGGTACTTGCAAAAAGGAAACTTATATGTGGTTTTTCTAGCCACATAGCTTCCAACAATTAAAAAAAAAAAAAAACTACCGACATCTTTCAACAACAAAATGTACTGCAAGGCAAAAATAAGTGAGGTTCTCTATTACTAATAAGCAAGGACACTAATGCCTAGTTCTAATGAAAAGTATTTAGAAGATGACTAAAGTTAATCATAACTAAAAATGTATCAAGAGACCAATGACTTTCTTCATAAGCAAAAGCCACCTTTCCATTTGACTATAATTAATTCTAGAGATTAGCAATTTTCTCAATCAGACATGTGAATGTCTCACAGTGACTCTTGCAAACTGAATGGCATCTATTAAAAATGCACCAAGACGTACTTCTGTGTTCAGAAGCAAATCTGAGGCCCAAAGGATGAGCACATCGCAGCAGAAATGTCACTGAGATGCTTGCTTTTCAAAGCTGTGCAGACAAACTAAACCACACAGATTTGGAAACTTTAGTCAATTCAGAGGTGACTCTAGGAACTGAAATTCACAGAATCAAACTGCAAGAAAATGGGAGCTTGCTTTGAGAAGTTGGATTGCACTGCACTGAGCTCAGAAGGAAAAGCAAAACTAAATTACTCTGTATTCCAATCACCACTCAAAGTTCTGATTTAGATGGATACAAAGATATTCATAAATGTCACTGGCCTTGAGACTTGATGTGGAGGTGAACTAAAATGAAGGAATGTCAGTATGTACTAAACATACGTGATAAATCAATGCAATGAATGAACAACCAATTATTATTTGTCTAGTGAGCCTAGAAGATGAGGTACAGCACCCCACAGTTCACTGTTCCCACAGACCTGAGTTCAAACTCTGCCTCGCTGCTGGCTATTACTACCTAGATGCCTCCAGGCAGGTTACTTAGCCTCTTTTCTTCATCTTTAACAAGTGAATAAAGTACCTTCCCTTCCTTTTTTGGCAAGATTGTTATGTAGATTAAATGTCAAGATTTTCAAAGCTTGTAGCACAATGCCTGGCACACAGTAGGAGCCTAATAGATGGTGATTATTGTTCTGAGCTAGCCCAATTCCAAAACTCCATCTACCTAAGCCCTAATTTTAGCATAAAAAAGAATAATGAGTTCACAATTAACATTTTCTAGGGCATCAATTACTGAAGTGTCACTCATTACCCCGAGCCTAGTGGATTTATTTAGTGACCCAAACTCAGTGTGTATTTGGGAGTTAATGAAGTGCTTGGTGTTTACAAAGATAAAAGTGGGATTTGCCTCAGCAACAATCCTGGCCTGAATGGATATAGATTTCCATACTTAGGAAAGCAGCCAGGCCGGATTCATGGTGGATCACATGGATACATCCATACAGAGTGAGATCTCTCCCAAGGGGATCCGGGCATCTCCACCTCCTCAGGGGAGGGGGAAAAAAAAACAGGAAGGGGGGGTGGGAAGTGTGTATAATAGATGTGTTTCACAGTGTCCCTGCTGTGATGAACAACTTGATCCACTTACAGTTCCAAACACATGATGCATAAAAGAGCTGACAGAAATTCAATTCTTGCAAAGAAAAGCATCTGCTCTCTAGTGGGAACGGCCAAATATTAAGCAGTTTTAAGGCAGGGCAAAGACCTAGAGGAGCACACTTCATTATCTAGATAGCTAGAGTAAAGAAATGCAGAGGATTACAAACGAATGCAAAGGAGCCGAGATTCCAAGCATTAATTACCCGGAGTAAAATGATTCAAGTTAAATCTTTGTTACGACAAATATTAAACCCAGCTGTGTTTATGTACCAATTGTGAAAAAGAAGAAGAAGAAAAAAAAAAAAGAAATCCATGTACAATATCTGTGAGCTCTGCCAGTTAATTGAATTCGCTGGCAGCACTTCCTCTACCATGAGCCAAACATCCTCAAAGATAAAATGTAGCTTTTAAACAGACCTGGGGAAAACGGAATCAAGAAATTTCAACCAATAAAACACAACTCTTTACTGGTATAAAAGTAAAGTAAAATTCAGTAATGAAAGGAAGGAAGTCTCTTAAACATTTACTGCATTCCAGAGCTCCGAGTTGTGGTTTACTGCTGAGGTCTCTTCTGATGTCCCACAGTGCTCCTGCCCCACCATCTTTAATGAAGCCCCATAAACTCTGTGATTGTTGACAAATCATATGCACACGCACAGGGCAAGGCTCACTGGCTTGCGATGCCCCTTCCCTTCTTGCATGGGATGTGCAAGCCATGGACACTCATGGAGAACAGCCCCACTCAGCGATGGACAGACAATTCCTTTAAAGCATAAAGGATGAATGACCAGACATTGGTCAGAGGCGATACTGATTAGGCTCCTTTATGCAAACTGCCCCTTGACCTTAAGACTAGTACCAGCAGACTTAGGTGGAAGGAAACTGTTCAGAGTCCAGGAGTCAGAGAAGCAATTCAAAACCCTATTCTTCCTCTAGGACTCATCAATAGTGTATAGACCTTCTCGCATCATTGCTTAGCTTCAGTATCTCACTGCTCAAACTATGAAGTCTACACCTGATTTTATGATTGTACCCAGTGTGGTCCCTCCTGTCTACCAGGATCTCACCTTTGTCCCAACCACATCCCCTGTTTTTCATACACAACAGTTACTCCCTGCTAGGACACTACACTTGTGTTCACATCTCCAGCCTCCACTCCCATCTCCCAGTTGTGCTCATCTCTCCTCTTTCTGGAACAACGACTGTTTCTTATAGGTCTGCTTCTCTCTGTGGCCCAACGCACTGAGCACAACACCTTGGTTGAATGAGGAAAGTGTGAATGATTTTCATTTTTGAACTGGCTCTACATCTGCCTACTTGGGACACTCTGAACTAGAAATGTCTGGGGCTCCTGTGAATGGGAGCAACATGGCTGGTGTAAATAAAGCACAGCAAAGGGAAGGAGAAGCATGACAAGACATAAGGCAGGACAGGCAGCAGAGACTGGATACTAGGGAACCATGTGATGGAGCTTCAGTTTCAACCAGAGAAAATCAAGGAGCTAAACGAAAGGGTTTTAAATCAAGGCATAGTTCACATCCTGGAATATGCCTTTACTTGTAGCCCAGAAGTTGGGGCAAGACTGGCAAACCAGCTTCCCATTAGCTCCTCTACTAACCGATCAGTGAGCTGGTTGAGAATAAGGACCACATCTTAATCCTCTGCATAATTATATATCCAAAGTCTGGCACACAGTAGGCGCTCCAGAAACACTTCTGATGAATCAGCAGAATTCTATTAGGGAACACGAACAACATACACATAAACATAGCAGGAGGATCAAACCTACAAGAGCACCTAGTTGTTTGCCTCAGGGATACACGCGCCATTGACTTACAAGGGCAGGGCAGGACTGCACACAGCACGCACCAGCCCTCAGTGCTACTCCAGAGAATGAGTTCTGGGCTTTGGGAGAAGCATGGTATGAAGAAACTTCAGGCAGAGCTCAAGATAAACAGAAAGTCTGTAAACAGGCCTTTAGATCAATAAAAGAGGGCTTTTACTGTATTTCTCTTCCAAAATCTACAGCTAAGAAACAATGCAATATTGTCAGAGAAAACAATGCATGTGCAAGTTTCAAGGAAACTAGTAAAGTAGAAGGCATTAACCCTGTCAGGTTCCCTGCTTCCTCAGAGAGAAAGCTACCTGAGACAAGATTGTAGACTCAGCCTAAACTGTCTCTGAGGCTAACAGAAAGCTAGAGCTGTCTGGCTTCCAAAGTTGCCTTTTGCCCGTATTCGTAAGTCATGAGAAATCAGCAGAGCTGTGCTAAAAATGACTCAATATTTGAGCCTTCTCTAAAATTAATTTCCAGGCCTCTTCTTTTCAAAAATTAGATCATAATGTAGTCAGTAGAATGCACACATTCTGAAAGCACAGACTGATGGGTCTGACTAATGTATGTACCTATGTATCTACTACCACAATCAAGGGACAGAATGTTTCCTTTGGAAACAACCCAAATGCCCGTCAATCATGCAATGGATAAAAAACATGTGGTCTTTTATACAATGGAGTACTACTCAGATATAAAGAAGGATAAACTCGGGGCTTTTATAGTTACATGGATGCAACTTCAGACCATACTTGTAAGTGAAATAAATCAGACTCGCATGTGTGAACACTGCATACTCTCCCTAGTGAAAAAAACTGAAAGAGTAAAGAAGATCCAAAATGAACGACAGATACCATGCATGTGAAAGGGGAAGAAACTGCTCAAAAGGAAAGAACAAATGGGATGGGAGAAAGGAGGAAAGAAACAAGGGGAAAGCTACATACACACACACACATACACAAGACACAATTATACTACTAATCTCTACTAGTTCATCAAAAAGAATGGTTTGTGCTTTGTTTGATTATTTTTCAGGCCTATATCTTGTAATCTGAGTAACTACTTTGAAGATAACAATATGCAATATATTTTCCATCGTTAATCTCCTATTATTTTCTTTTGAAATTCCATATCATTGGTTTTATATTTTTGTTTTTTTAAAAAAGAGGAACAGATCGGACAAGACACAAGATGGCGGACTGGTAGGTAGCAGGAGAGAGACCCTCTCTGAGAGAGACAGCACAAATGCCAGAATAAAACACCCTGGAGAGACCCAAACAGAGAGAGATAGACTCTCACAACTCAGAAAGAAACTAAAGCGCAAAAACCCGCTCGAATATGAGGTCCTGGGGCTACTATTAGTGAAGATAAGATCAGCAAGCAGGCACCTTCCTCAAGATGCCTGAATTCCGCCCAACCTGAACAAGCGATCCGTGCCTAAGCGACTGGCTTGAGCCACCGGAGCCCAGAGCTGAACAGCCCTGCGTGCAGCTCGCTGGGTCCGGCACTGCACACGACCCACCCAGAGGCACCGTGAATTCCCACCGCAGCCACACTGAAGTCGGAGGTCGGGCAGTCCAGCAGTTCTCGGGGACACGGTGAGTGATGGGAATAAGACCCTCCCACGGGAAAGGGGAAACTGACTGGAAGACATGTTGGATTTGGGCAGGACAGCCCTAACTCCATAAGGAAGTGGCTTCAGCTGATTACTCCCCTTGCCGAGCAGATTGGTGGAATCTGCTTGGACTAGGCCACGCCCCTGGCGGGTACCCAGTTGCTTCCCTGAGATCAGTGCACACTGATGCAGTGAAGGCCTGCAAAGGTTGACTGGCCCAGAAGGGAGGAGCTAGCGCACACTGCCCGTGGGTGAACTCTAATCTCTGATAACCTATTGAAGAGGGCTAAAGCTCCTAGCCTGCGCCCTCTAGAGGAGCCTTAAACAACAATAAAAGGGTCGGGGAATCACACTGTACACCTGTAGGCAAGGAACCAAAAACATGACTAAAGGGAGAAATAAGAAAACACTCCCAGCCCCCAACCCTGAGAACATTGATCCAGGAGAGGTAACTACAAAAGAGACTGAGGGCAGCAAAAATGCAACATCAAACACAGCATTAGCGGACATAAAGAGATATCTTCAAGACCTCGTAAGTGGGACCAAAACTGAAATATTAATTCACATTAAACAAGAGATAAGTAGATTAATAAAAGAAGGGCTGGGTACCTCTCAAGAAGACACAGACAGAAGAATGGAGGAACACAAATGGAGAGAAAAATTTAATGAAGAATTCAGAAAAAAACTAGAATTTATGAAGCAGATTCAAAGGGATTATCAGGAAACTAAAGACTCCATAGAAAGCTGGCAAAACTGCTTGAAAGAAACCAAAGATAGACTATCAAAAATTGAACACAGGCTTGCAA
>PVJX010006226.1:0-33699 GCA_004027295.1 Dolichotis patagonum
TCTTTGTCATGGAAGTATCTTATTTCTCCATCCATTTTGAAGGACAGTTTTGCAGGGTATGTCAGTCTGGGTTGGAAGTGGTTTTCCTTTAGGATCTGAAAGACTTCACTCCATGCTCTTCTTGATTTCATTGTTTGTGTTGAGAAGTCTGCCGTGATTCTGATAGGTTTTCCTTTATAGTTGATCTCTCTTTTCTCTCGAACAGTCTTTAGTATTATATTCTTATGTTGGATTTCTGGGATGGTGATTATTATGTGTCTGGGTGTAGTTTTATTTTGGTTATGGCTGTTTGTAGTTCTATATGCTTCACTTATCCAGATGTCTGTTTCTCTTCTCATGTTTGGTAAGTTTTCAGCTATTACTTCTGTAAATATCCTCTTGATATCGTTTGGGCTGTCCCCTTCTTTTTCATTTATCCCTATTAATCTTATGTCATTTTTCTTTGCATCATCTTGCAGGTGTTGAATTATTATTTCCTGAATCTTTGTTATTTTTAAAAGATCTTGTCTTTCCTGCTCACTGGCTGCAATGTTATCTTCGAGGTCCGAAATTCTATCTTCACTTTCATTGAGGCGGCTTTTACAGCTTTCAATAGAATTTTTGATTTCCTGTATATCTCTTTGAATCTGCTTTATGCATTCTGTTTATTTCTTATATTGTTCTTTGAGGGATTCTATCTGTTTGCTTTGTTCCTCTAATTTTTTAGCTCTGTTTTCACTAGATGCGTTCACTATTTCTTTCACTGTTTTTATCAATTCTTCTTTTACCTGGGCAAGTATTTCTGGGTTGAATTTCTCCATAGCTTTCCCTATTTGCATATTTATTACATTTGATATCATTTCAGACATATCAGGTGTATGGCTTCTTTTTTCTTCTATGTACACAGCTTCTAAGCTTTCTTGGGGAGGGCTAGGGCTTTGAGCCTGCCTTTTGGTCTTTCCTTTTGTCATTTTTCTATATTTACTTACTTTGAGAGGTGTTCCAAAGCTTTCTCTGCTTATATGGCAAATTACATGTTACACCCTCAGTTCCTGGAGGGGCAGTGGCTCCCCCACAGGCTCTTGGCTTCCTCACAGGGTCCTAACTCCCCTCTGTGGAATCCTAGCTCCCTAAGTTGTAAGGCGAATGCTGGGTGTGGCCACCCCGGAGCCTGTGGAATCTCAGGCAGGCCAGGCCTCCGTGCCTTGTTCCAGGCAGGTCTCCAGGAGGTTCCCTGTGAGTGAAGGGCCTACAGGTCCCAAAGAGTCAGGCCAGAATGTTGGTTTCTGAAAAGTCCCCGATCCCAAAGAGACCTGGCCAAGATGCCAGTCTCCACAATATTCCCAATCCAAACAGCCCGGGCCACTCTGCGGGTCCAAGAGTTTCGGGTCCCAAAGAGACAGGCCGAGATGCTGCTTTCTGGGAGACTTCCTGGGGGTGAAGGGCGGGGCTACGGGCCCAAACAGACCCGGCCCAGATGCCGATCTCCAGGCAGTTCCCTGCAGATGAAGGGCGGGCCTACCAGCCCTAAACAGTCACGCCGAGATGCAGGTTTGCGCAGAGTTTCGATCCAAACAGCCCAGGCCACTCTAAGGGTCCGAGACTTTTGGTCCCAAAGAGACAGGCCGAGATGCTGCTTTCTGGGAGACTTCTGGGGGTGAAGGGTGGGGTTATGGGCCCAAACAGACCCAGCCCAGGTGCCGATCTCCAGGCAGTTCCCTGCGGATGAAGGGCGGGCCTACCAGCCCTAAACAGTCATGCCGAGATGCAGGTCTGTGTAGACTTTCGATCCAAACAGCCCAGGCCACTCTATGGGTCTGAGAGTTTCGGGTCCCAAAGAGACAGCCAGAGATGCTGCTTTCTGGGAGACTTCCTGGGGGTGAAGCCAAAAGAATTTCTTAGAAGACTGGGTACAACTTGGAAAGATCACAGTATTCTACAGTTTAAAGAGATTATTTACAAAGGAAATTTAGAAATATCTATCAATGAACAATTGATCTATCTAATTATCTATTCATTTACCTATCACAATGTTTCATCATGATCCAAATAATTTTCTAAGTGCTTTGAAATATTAACTTATGAGTAAGTGAAAGTATTTTTAGAGGAGGTAAATATTCCTTTATATTTCTGACCTAATAAAAATATCAACCTAAGCATAATTTTTAAAAAATTATTACAATATCATGAGGTATGAGAGTCAGGAAGACATGCTATTCAACAGAAGCCAAAAATATGTCCATTTTTCAGTTTTTCCATGAATACAACATGGATATCAACTCCAAAGATTATCTCATGTTACCACTAGAATCAGTTATTATTTTACTGTTTCTAGTGTTACTTTTTACTTCCAAATCCTCTAATATGTGTTTTATTTTCCTCAGTGGCCATCCTTGATTATCAAGTCCTAGATTGGATAAACCTTCTAAAATATTATGAAATAAAGTTGAAATTGTTTTATTTTCCTCAGTTGTCTCAGAGCCTAGAGTGATGTCAGGGACATTTAGTCAGGACCCAGGGTATCTTTATGGATACCAACTTTGAAAATTACTAGAATTAGAAAAAAACAACTCAATGACAAATTACTGTAACAGTCATGACCAGAAATTCCATTGTTCTGCATTCAGGCAAGATTTTTAAAAGCAGTACTTGAAATCCAAATAATAATAACTAAAATACTTTAGGAGATAAGAGTTATAAAAAAGAAAATGGTTCCCAAAGCAGGTTTACCTTATATACTCCAAGGCCAGAAATAAATGTCTAGCACAAGTTGTTTGACAGAACTTTCTGTGATATGGAAGTGTTCTATTACCTGTGTTGTTCAATACTGCCAACTACTGCACTTGTGGTTGTTGAATACTTGACATGCAAGCTAATGGGGTCAAGGAACTGAGCTTTTAATTTTATTTAATTTTCATTAGATGTAACTGTAAATAGCTAGGTGTGCCTACTAGCTATTATATTAGACAAGGCAGTTCTATGATTTCTTTTTCTGAAACTTTAAATTACACTTATTTCTCCAGGCTGAGAAAACAATGCAGAATTAAATATTTATATATTTTATATAGTATATTAAATGTTATTGTATCTTAAAATCATGCACAAATTATAAGAACTAAAGGAAAGAAGTGCCTGGCTAAATATATATATTTATGAAATCACATTGGATGCTCTGCCTTAGCATTTTAACATTTTCCCCTGAGCCTGTATTTTTAATTTAAAAAACTGCAGTTACAAACATGAGAAAATATGACTATATATTAAATATTAAAACACTTTTAACACAAAATTTCACTATCTACTGAGAGCTTATTTTTTAAAATAGTTTTATTAAGAAATGATTTACGTTTTGTAAAGTTTACCTACTTAGCATACAACTAATATACCTTTAGTATATTTACAGAGTTGTTCAACATTCAATATAATTAAATTTTAGAACATTTTCATCATCCCCCAAAGAACCTTTATACCCATTGATAATAGCCATGCATTTTCCCATTGGTCTTCTTTCTGTCTCTGTGGATCTGCCTACTCTAGACAATTTTTGTGAATCAGATTACGATGCATACTATTTTGTGACTTCCCTAAGACTAAATTATTTACCTGACAGATAGATTTTTTTACCTGAAGAAAAGTCAATCTGATTAAAATAATGTCCAAAAGTTTCTAGAAAAGAAAATCTAATAAGAAAAGTAAAATAAATTTTTTAAAATGCCAACCAAAGCAGAAAGTAGAAACATGGTCCATACAGTACTAGTTTCTGCCTGGAGTCAATACTCCTATAATGTGCAGAATGTGGATGCGATGAAAGAATTACTATGGCACACTGCATCTTCAGTGGTAATTTAAGGGAAGATTCTTTCTTTTCTTCCCCCCCCACCCCCCTCCCCAGTACTGGGGATTGATCTCAAGGTCTTCAAACTGAGCTATATCTCCAGTCATTTTTAAAATTTTTACTTTTGAGACTCAATGTAAGTCCCTAACTTGGCTCTGAGGAGACTGGGTTTCAATTTAGTATTCTCAGCCTTTGGAGTGCTAGGGTTACAGGCATGTACCACAATGCCTGGCTTGGTTTACTTTTTCAGAGGGAAGTCAAAACGAATTTGTTTCTGTCCCACTTAGTGTTTTAAGCAGATAACTTCTTTCAGCTTTTGCCTACTTCGTCTTTCTTTGCTTTTGCTTTTCTATCTGCATTCAGGTATGTGCACATTAAAGGTAGCTGGAGGAAAAATGTCTCTTACAGCAAATAATCTTATGGTTGATACATGTGTCAACTTGAGAAGTTTAGAAGTTTAACTAAGAGACTCAGTAGGGAGCCAGGGTTCTTACTTTGTAAACATCCTCATCCTGCCTAGGAGAAGGCAAGAAGATTTTGCCCTGGAGTGGGTAGGGGGGGCCTGCATACAATACAAGGGAGGAAAAGAGGTTGCTCTGCCCTCCAACCGTTTGTTCTGGCTGCTTTTGCTGGCTGCTGCTTTGAAGTGCTGCCCCAGTGCCATGCCACCCTGCCCTGGAGCTAACTGATTACGGACTGAAACCGCCACAAACAGCAAGCGAAATAAACCTTTCCTTCCTTTATTTTGTGTGTTGGGAATTTTTTCCCAGTAACAAGAAAAAATTAACCAAGACATACTGCAATCTATTTATTCAGAGTTCCTTTCTTCAGGAGGATTATAAGTAAATCTGTACTACTTTCCCATTGGACCTACACTGTACCTTCTTCCCCTAAAATGGCTCCTAAGTAGAAGCTTTCTCAGTCTTTCATACAAATGTACTTCTAGCAGGTTATACTCTGCAGTTTTTCACACATGTCCAGATATTTTGGAATACAAATTCTACGTGGGTTAAATTGAAGCTTGAACGTCTTAGGATTTGTTTGGTACTATACGAAACAAAAAGGTCTGGTTAACTGGATTCTACTTAAAAAATCACTGAATTGTGTCAAGTAAGGGATTAGTGTGTTCAAAGTAGTTAATGTATTACATAACACTGTATACATCGAGTAAAATACTGCTACTTCATGTTATTGACATCAAGAAAAAAAGAGAAGGGTAGTTTGTGTTTTTTGAAACTTCTTTTAAAACAATATTTTTGTGAATCAGATTATATGATGCATAGTATTTTGTGACTTCCCTAAAGACTTAATTATTTGCCCGACAGATAGATTTTTTTCCCTGAAGAAAAGTCAATCTGATTAAAATAATGTCCAAAAGTTTCTAGAAAAGAAAATCTAATATGTAGCTCCAGTCTTACAGCCAATGTAAATCCAGTCTTACAGCAGGAGAAAAAGTTTCTGTTTCCAGTGTCTAGAGCATAGTAGAATCCATTTCTGACCTTAAATTTTGGTAGGTCACTGAAACATTAAAGGTGATATTTTATCCACAATCCTTCAGTTTTTGGCCTTTAACCTTGCTGTAGAAACAGACGTGACCAGCATATAAAAGACAATTTTTTAGCGTCCTAGAAAAGTAAGAGTAATGGATGTTCCGGGTCGTGCTTCCTTGGGAATTAGAAGTTTGATTTCAGGACAGATATGCTCAATTCTCATGTTTCAAGAATGGAATGTTTTTAAAGCTTATGTGTTATAAACATAACGCCATATTTTTCTCTCCCTTCATTTCCATTCCCTCTAACTATACAGATTATATAAGACATAGAATCCACAGAGATATTCTTATAACTACAGATGTTGAAGATGACGAGCATATATCTTGAGGGCTTTGTTGTATCACCTGTTATTCTACCACCGTGTAGTGAATGGTTAGAAACAGACTTGGAGACTTGGTAAAACAGGAAGTGTGATAATGCACATATAGTTCAAGCTGAGGGAAACAGAGACCCTGGAACCACATACTACTTGCAGACCCGAGGCCATATGCACTTGATCTGAGAGTAGAACTTTCACATTTGAGAAAGAAACCTGTTAGTCATGCAGAAGTGGTGAAGGAGTGCACTGCCTAAAGTTCTACTACATTCTGTAGACTCTGATATTGGGTGAAGTCATTGATTTCTTACCTTTAAAAACTTTTACCTCCCTCAGGCCCTGATACAGTCCAGCTGGAAGCAAGACTACAGCACCTATTGATCCATGATTACAGGTTCAGGATTCCACATAAATACCCTAACAGGCATTGGAGATAAAACAGAACACCGTTATTGTTATGGTCTAGGAGTAGCAACTTTTAGGTGAACAAATTCAACATAGCATTAGATTTATCTGCAAGGAACACATGAATTCTTTTTTTTTTTTTTTTCTTGGAACTGGGAATTAAATTCAAGGCCTTGCACTCACCAGGCAGATGCTGTGCAGCTGAGCTAGATTCCAGCCCCAAACATGGATTCTGAAGGTAGCCTAGCAAAAGATACAACTAATTTCACTTTGGGGCAGTGTTATGGATTAAAAACTTGTGGCTAATTTAACATCAGCTGAATTAAATTGGCATGGTGCTGAGTGTAGATGGCCCACCTGAGGAAAGTTGCCAGTATAAAAGGAGATGTGGGGAGGAAGAGTGAGGCATTGTAGTTTCTCCTAAGTATTGTTGTTTGGAAACATTTGTTCTCCTGGAGGAGCTTGTCATGGCTAGCTTCCCTGATATGAATTTGGCCGTTATCATCGAAGGAGCTCAGGACTTTGTTGCCGAGGATGCCTGCAGTTCACTTTGCAGGAGTGCTAGTCTTTATGTTGAGCATTACTTCATGGCTCCAGACAGGAAGATGTATGCTCTTTAATCTCCAAGAGAAGCTTGTCACACTGGCTTCCTGTTGTGTACTTGACTGTTCTCATCGTCGAAGGAACTCAGGACATCGTTGTTGCTGAGGATAGCTGAGGTACTTTTGGGGGGAGTCCTGAACCCTACTTTGAGTGTTGTTTCTTGGATCCACCGTAGAAGCCTCAACTTCCTGACACAGATCCTTCACCCTGCTGGCACAGACTTTCTAGCTTCCACCACTGACATTGAGGCCTTCCCAGGGCAGATCCATGAAACAAACTTGCATGAGCCCTTGCCCTGGGCTCTAGGTTTTCAGCTGACCTCATGCAGGTCACTGCTGGGGACCCAGGCCCTCAGATGGATTTTCTAGTCCTTTAGTGTTGTGGAAAGATTTCCCACACTTTCTTTTATTTAACTGGGTGACAATCATAAAACAGTATGAATTCTGTGTCCTGTATATAATCATTGTCCTTGCAACCTCTGACTACAACAGGCAGTAAAAACAGCATAGTCCAGTAAGTGATGTTTCACTTGGATACTAGAGGACACATTGAAATTTTCCAGGCAGTAAGGAGCAAAAAGGGAATAGGATTTTGCTGAAATAACATCATAAGAGACAAGTAGGCAATAGACATGGACACACATAAAATAAACAAACTCAAACAACAAAGCAAACAAAAAACCAAAAAAAATCTTTTCACTTTCTTAGTCCTTGGCTCTAGAGATCTTGAAATGTAAAAGCCATCTGTGGGTTTTTTTACGCTGTTCTGTAAATTGATGTATGTGCAGTGTCAAATGGAGTTTGTGCTCAGAATTTCATAATCCATTAATCTTCAGGTGTTTTTACATTTTCCATCTGAGTGATGACAGTAGACCCACTGACCTCTCCAAAGGTTGGTAAGCCAAAGAGAAAACAGCATCAGCAGACTCTGTGAATGCTATTTATAGAAAAACAAGCTCACTTAGAGTAATTACACGGGAAAAATAGAGGGATAAATATGGGCCGAATGTCCATCATTTATTAGTTTAGAATAAAATGAACTGTAATCTATGGATAATGGCCAGAGATGACTTTTTAGAGTTAAACCTTTGCCCCGGTGATTCAAACCTCTGACACCAGGGCCTGCTTGTCTGCTGAGTCACTGGAGCTATGGCTCAATGCCTGAAACTGAATTTCTGTTGTTTTGTGCCCTCTAAAGTATGTTGTGTCCAAAACTCAGCTTGTTCTGGCAGAACAGTGCCTGATCGAATTTTGCTTGATTTGCTCTTCCTTTTGGATCTGATTAAAGTTTCCTACTCTTTTTACCACCCCTTGTTTCTGCTTCAAAGGAAGAGCTTAGTTAGCTCAGATTGATTTCCCCTGCAAATTTCTCCCATGTTTCCTTCTTGAGGAAGCACAGTCAGATAGAAATGTGGTCCCTTGAGTGGACAGTAACAACAGCTCTTGTCAACAGAATAATAGTCACTAACCCTTATATAGCTCTGACTCTGCCCAATGTTCTCAGTGATTTTTATTAATTAACTCCATCATCTTTGCAAAGACTAAAGAGTATTATCATTATTATGTCAATCTCAGATTAAGGAATAGGGGCACAGAGCCAACAGAGATCCTGCCAAAGCTCAGCGTTAGGATGTGGCAGGGCTCTTTCCATCTCATTGTCTGTAGGTCTAACCTCAGTATTCTATGTTCTGACTTTAAAAGCCAGAGATTTTATATGAATTAGAACCCCCATTGCTCACAAACTCCATAGAAGGAAGTTATCTAACTTCTAATTTTCTTATGAGAACCCCAAGGTTCATAAAATTTATATAATCAGCAGAAAGGTGAACAACTGTTAATTGGCTGAGATGTGCTTTAGTTGTTAGTGTCTCACACCTTAGTGAACTTGCACTTAACCACTACACTGCATTTCCTTTCTTTTCCTTTCCTTTCCTTTCCTTTCCTTTCCTTTCCTTTCCTTTCCTTTCCTTTCCTTTCCTACGCTACGCTACGCTACGCTATGCTATGCTATGCTATGCTATGCTATGCTATGCTATGCTATGCTATGCTGTGTTATCCTTTCTTGTTACGTAAGTATAAGGAATCATAAGCAGCAAATCAAGACAGTGGTGGTAGCTTGCAGTTACTACTACTCAAGTGTTTACTTTTGAAGGACTGAGGTCACTGACATTGACTCATGTAAAGCAAGTTTCCAGCACTGTCTTGAACTGAAGCTAGTTCTGATTATCGACCAAAGGCACTAATTGAGTCCACTATTATGATAGGTATGGGACCAACAAAGAGGGAGCCAGAAATTTGAAGAGCATATTGTTTAGTTGAGGAAAAGATACCAAAACAAACAGAAAATATTGTGAATTTTACTTGAATAGCTAAACTTTAAAAATATGAAAACATTTTAGAGGGCAAAAAGAACCCATCTAGTACTAGTATCTTCAAAGGCTCAACTTCTATAGTCTCCACCTTTGAAAACAGCTCATTTTTTTTTCACTAAACAGATAGTGAGGGACATCAGATAGTGCTGAGGAATATATTCTTCCTCAGTGCTCCATGTACCGTGCAAAATACCTGACATACTACATGTTCAATAGGAGGTCAAATGGATGGATGAATATAAAAATACAAGTCACAGAACATGAGGGATATTGCAGTAATATTGATGAACTCTCCTTTTCTTTATATAAACACCCTGAATTTCATTATCCATAACTAACTACTGGAGAAAAGAAAAACAACAACATCAGCATCAGCTTTATCACAGCATAAACTCCAAGAAGATGTTGATAAAAATTTAAGTACATAACTTTACCAGCCTGAGGAGTAGCATAATAATAGCTGAAGTAAACAACTTGCTAGACTTTTGGTCTAAAATTGATTTGGAAGCAAAACAGTTTCTTTAAATACTACTCCTAAAATAGAATTCTATACAAGTGAGATTTTAAGGTGCAAAAGAATTAGCTTGCTGTCTTGTTTAAAGCCAGTCTGGCTCTGGAGGTCCTGTATGGAGCCTAAGATGCTGCATTTCTCACAGGCTCAATTCAGATCCCGCTGGACCACATTTTGAACACCACAGGCTTGGCCTTCGTCCAACCCATCTCAGCGTCTTCGCTTTATAGAACTCTATGCCAATTTCTACGAATTTCAAAGCCAGCCCAGGGTAAGTTTTATGAAGGTGTCTCAAGAAATTTGTCCTCCCCGCCCCTCATCTGGAAAGTGCTGTGGAATAAATGCAACTTTCAGTGACGTCTGCACGTGTAATGGGCTTTGTGCCCTCCCAAATGATACTGTGTGTTCACAGAGTTTGGTCACATCAATATCAAAATTACTAATAACAGATCATAATCCTAAAAATGAAAGATTGCTTAAAAACCATAGGGAGATTCACAGTTCTTATCAGACTTCACACAGTTAATTTAGCCACAAAGAATGGCTAAATATAATCATATACGATCTTGCAATATTTTTATATGGCATTAAGAATGAGTATTACATAAAAAAATGAAAAAAATGAAGGTTATAAAGAGGTGGCTGTTAGGTCTGAGTCTATGTGCATTTTTAATAAAGCAATACTCTCAGAATTTTTTCTTTAACTCTCTAGGTATATGTTATCTTACCTGTTAAATATTCAGTGGGTCTTACAATATGATTTAAACTAAATCTATTTTAAAATGTTAACAGTTGACAAACATACAATTTAATTTGGAATCAAAATAAATTCTGTGTTGAAGTTTGTCAGTTTCATTCCAGCGTTTTCGTTGGTATTGTCCTTACCACTGCAGCTACACTTGTGTCATTATGTTGAACATCTTGTCACTCATCAATGTATTGATGCTTTTTAGAAAATAATTTTAAAACACAATACCAAACATTTGCTAGTGCTGGAAATAGCTTGCAAAATGAGGCACTGAAATGAAAAGCTATTTATCCATTGTCTAAAGAGAAATAGCAAAATTTTAGGGAAATGCATTCTAAGATGCTTTGGAGAAGATAATATGGATTTTGGGGGGAGAGGTATTCTAAAAGTTATTTTATTGTCTAACGACTGAGTGTTCTTTCCCCCCACTAAAAGGACTTTAACAAATAATTTTTTTGCTGAATTTTACTAGAAAGACAATCAGGTCCAGGCTTAGAAAATGATCCAAAATTCTGACTTCTTTCAAACCCAAAATATTTCAGGTCACTAACTGCCCAAGGCAGACACAATCTAGTATGAAATTACCAGGCCAGATTTTTAATTGTAGTTTGAAGAAACTGGAAAAAGAAAAGAACCATTGGAATGAGCTGTCTGGTTTTCTATTTTTCTTGGGCATTACCAAGTCTGTCCTGGAAATGTTTAGACTGCCTTACATGAGAAATGAGAAATGTATAATGAAAAATAGGAAGATGCATGCTGTAACATGCTAAGATAGCAGGGTTTATATAGCTATATTTTATTTGGACGTTGCAAAAAAGATGCATTTGGCTTTTGAAAAGAAGCAGGCAAAAATTGAACAAGTGAAAGGCTAGTTGGTGGTGGAGGGCAGTGTTGTTTATTTTCCTGGTCATACTTTGTCAAGAAGCAAAATAATTCTTGACAAATTTGTACCAGACAGGCTAAATTGTGTGCAGAAATTACCTCTTCTTTTCACCCTCAAAATATTTTACTATAACAGACAATGTTTAATGGATACTTGAGTGGCTTTCCAGGTAAACTTTCCTGATGAAGCCTCAGTATTTACACCAGGATATTTAATTCCTGTAGCTTTTACACAGAGTACAAGCTTTCGGATTGATAAAGAATGAGAGGGCACAGAGACTCTTGCACCTGCTAAGTCTTTTAACTTTCAAGTTACAAAATCATCTCTGTCTATATTTTAGTTGAAGCAAATCAGATGGCCATATGTATCTTCAAAAGACAGTGAAATATCTTCCTATTTTTCTGTAAAAAAATTGTATCCACCACAAGTTGTATATAATTGTACATCTCCTGATTCCTTCCTTTCCTTTTTTCTTCTGCCTGTTACTTTTGTTAATTTGGCATTTAAATGTCTAAGACCATTGTTTTAGCCCCATGCATAGAAACCTTTCTCTCTACCACTTTCTAATTCTGTCTGTCTTACACACGGCCACAAAATAAAAATATTCCTAAGCCAAAGGAATCTCTGCCCCGAGTCATCTGTTATTTCCCTACTTGCCTATCTAATGTATCATGACACTGAAGTGTCAAATGATACTTGGCATCCAGTGAGAAACTAAAAGATAAACATATCACCCATGGTAGCTAAAAACACGGAGGCCACAGCTAAGAAACATTCAGGAACCAGCTTGTCCTGAGGTAGTGCAGTGATAGAAGGTAATATATGTCCAGACCACTAATGGTCATTAAAAACACCCAACCAAGAGATGGATTGGTCTCATTTCAGTTATACATATCATGGGCATAAAAATTTAGGAGAATTGGCAATGCAAAAATTCATGCAGGCAGATATCAGCATGGAGTAGAGAGAGTTTCAATATAAAACTGGAGTCCAGGCATAGACTATAGTCAATGGGCAATGTTAAGGGCTCAGTATCTATGGTGAGGGCACTGAGGTATGACAGGTTACGAAAGCAGACAATCATGCCTAGAAAAGACACTAATTTAAAAACATATGTGAATCTAAAAAGCAATTGCTTTCAAATCTTTTCTATTGTTTCACATGACATATTCATAATCCCAGGGTGTAAATTCAATGTGAGTCATGCTGCTCTGCTAGCAGACATTACGGTCCCTAGCTCTTCTTTCCATAAAGTAGAAATGCTACATGTAATTTCTCAACATCCCTAGGATTCCAGGGAGCAATCATTTGAAAATCTGGTTTGAAGGACCATGCTAATGGAATGGTGCTAAAGCTAGTCTGTGTGCTGCTGTGGGAGCAGAAGGTCTAATGAGTACTGACAGAGTTACTGGATCCTGTTGTGCTGAGACCCTGAATAATGAGCCAGGTCAGATTGTGTAACCATGTCTAAATGATACCAATTGGACCTAGATCTAGGAACAGAGAGAACTTACAGAAAGGTCCATGTAGGAAGTTCCAATCTGCTCTGGTTTCTGTGGATTCACAGATGCCATTACAATCAATGGCATTTGTACTCTAAATCCCAGACACTTACATATTTTTTAAGAACTTTGTTCCAAGACTCCTTCCTCTCTTGCACACCAATGTCTGCCTCTGTATAGGACCATTTCTTGAAAGACACACACACACAAACACACACACACACACACACACACACACACACACACACTAGAACTATGGATCTGAGAGTGGTCCCTCGGTCAATATTGTGATCATCTCCTGAAAAGTTGTCAGAAATCCAAATCCTCATGTTCTACAGAAACATGAATCACTCTACTGTATGACTCTGCCCACCAAGTATTTTTTCAGTGAGCCTACCAAGTAATGCTGATACACGTGTAAAAATCAATGCTTTAGAACAATCCATTTTAAACTAAAACTTGATCATAGCCCCTCATTCACCTAAAATCACTGCCTCGCCTTCTTTTCTCATTCTTGATAAAATTCTTCAAATATGTGTTTTAGTCAGTTGAAGTGCCGAAAAAATACCTGCCTAATTTATAAACAATAGAAATTTGTCTCTCACAGTTCTGAACCCTGGGGAAGGCTAGATCAGAATACCGGAAGACTTAGTGTTCAATGAGAGAAGCCCTGTGCTTCAAAGGGGGAACTTGCTTGCTGGATCCTCCCACCCCAGACAGAAAAGAGGCAAGATGGCTCCTTTCTGCCATTTTTAAGGGGCACTAATTTTACTCATGAGGGCAGAGCCCTCATAATTTAATCACTTTCCAAAATGTCCTTCTTCTTCTTCTTCTTCTTCTTCTTCTTCTTCTTCTTCTTCTTCTTATTATTATTATTATTATTATATTGATGTTAGATCTTAACATAAGAATTCTGAAGGGACACCTACATTCTGACCACAGTACACATGATCTACACCTGTCTCCCTTTTCACATACCTCTTAGTTTTTACCATGCAGTGGGACTGTCCTTTTCAAGGTCACTCAAAATCTCAAGGTACCAAAATCAATGGATGCCTCTCTGTCTCTTTCCATCTAACTCAGTGTCTGGTTAGGTGGCATCAGTCAATTTACTGCCTTGCCTAGAGAAACTTTTACTGTTTCGAATTTCACAGCATCCCATTATTCCATTTTTTTCTCCTACACCTTTACTTGTTGGCTTCTCCTCCATACCTTTTCTCTAAATATTGATATTCTACAGATTTGAAACTTTTCCTTTTCCTTGCCATCTTTCTATTGTTCCCTTAAGGAAATCTCATCCAGTTCTGAGGCTTAAATTCTATTTCTAGCTAATAAAACTCTGATTCAGATTTCTATTCTGGATTTCTCTGAAATACAAATTTAAAAATTGAACACCCCTCCTCTATTTTCAGTTTAACTGGGTGAAAATGCAGCCATACTCCTGACAAACTCACAGCACTGTCTCTCCAATCCAGCTGCCCGTGTGGCATTGTTTAGCACAATTCTCAGCTTCTAGTCCAAGTAAACACCTAAGCATCATCGTGGAATTTTTCTAATGTCTCTGCCCGCCCATCTCATTCACTGATAAATCTTACTGATTCTATCACTAACATAGACTTTAGATCTACTCAGTTCTCACTATCCCATTTCCCCAGTCCTGGTCTGGAATGTGGGGATTTCCTGTTAGCATAACAGTCCTTCTTTGCTTTAGATCACATTCTCTGCAAATCCATTTCCTAGGTAGTCCTAAAGGATCTTGCAGTTTTTAAAAATCACATTAGTTCTCAGTCTAGAAAGTCAGATTTCATTTCAGGGGCAAAGGATATGAACATCTGTACCACCTGTCCTTTGGGCAGCACCATTATAGACACCCTCTTACTTTTTTGGGCTCTAGCCACATCAGTTCTGAGTGATTTCAGTGTTGTAAAACCTGGAGCAAAAAACTAGCTCAAACAAGCCAGACTTCTGAACTATAGCATATGGGATTATTATTCTTATTTTAACAGTGTAAAATGGTTGTATGCATGGCTTTTGCATTGAGCTATATCCCCAGCCCTTCTGTGTGTCTGTCTGTCTGTCTATCTATCTATCTATTTAATTAATTAATATTGAACCAGTCTCACTAAACTGCCCAGGATGGCCTCAAATTTGTGATTCTCCTGCCTCAGCCTCCTGGAATTCTGGGATTACTGGTGTGCACCACGTCTGTCTTTTCTTGTTTCATATTGCTATGTGTCTATTATATGCAAAAACAGCAAAACAAAATAAAAACAAAGTAAAAAATAAAATAAAAATATCCGCCCAGATTAGAGCTGAGTTACCCTGCTTTTCATAGCCAAGGGTAGCCTACGTAAACTGCTATCTAGTCAAAGTAAGTGAATATGCTCAACCAAGACTGGCACCTTAGATTCACGAACAATACATAGTTGGATGCTTTTGATATTTTGTGGTTACTTTTCATGCAGCACCATATGACAAAAGACATCTAAAAATGAATGCCAGACTGGCAGTGGTGTCTTTGGAGACTGAGGACAGTACCTTGGTATTATACTGTCAGTAGGAAATGCTCTCTAATAATGGTGACTAAAAAAAATATTCTGTTTACAAATCGTCAATGATTTTGTATCATGGAACAAGATTCTAATGTGTGTTCTATCAGCAATACTATATTAAAATAAAGGAATAAATTGTTCATCTGTGTTTTCAGTAATATATTCTTTGTATTCAGGAGGAAATGCAAGATATCAGAGCTTTACTTCTTCTATGTGCTGTCTGGTTGGGGTTTGTTTTCTGCAGGGCCTGGTTAGTCCAAATGAGTTTCATATTTTGGAAGGTTTGAATTCATTAAAAAAGGCAACAAAATTCTGAGCCAAAATTGCTTCTTCGCCAAACTGACAAGTGAACAAAAATTCCAAACGAAGTAGTTAATCTACTTATGTGAGACAGAAATTTGACCTAGTTAAATAAAGTATAAAATGAATACTGTATTTCCACTAAAGGTTCCTTAGCTGATACAGCCATTTGGAAAAAAAAAGGAAATGAAACTAATATAAGTTAATTTGGTTTTGTTTTATTAAGTCAGCAGAGTTAATTCTATGTCAATAAAAAGGAATCTCAAGCTGTGCAAGTTATTTTACACTCTATGTGAATTTCTGAAGCAAATACTGAAAACATTTAAATTGCACAAGTACTGTGAGTACATTCAATCTTACATAAGAAATGTCATCTGTGTTTCTTCAAGAATAAAACAGATCCAAACAAAGCAAACCATTCTGTGACTCAGCACTTGGGACCCAGTGGGTTACCAACTGAGAAAATCCCCTTCCTGGCCAAAACAAACATTGCCTACATATTGTTTTTCAAATTAATACTAAACTTAGCAAGGCTGAAGTTGTGGTTACCTGTTTTCTCTCTAGAAGTTTAAGGTAAGTATCCATGCTGTTTTATGGATGAAGATTTGGTTTCTTTCAGTGTAAAAATGTAGAAGGTACCGCACCTGGCTCAAGGTGTTAGCTTTGACCTCCTGTGCAATGTCGTATAGTCTCAGAGTTGAAGACAGCATTCACTGTGCATTTCTCCTGTAGATGAATAATAACTGTTTAAAGACAGCGTGAAAGAGAACTAAATAAAAGAATTATGTGCCCTGCATGCAGCACAACCTCTCTTCTGCAGTGGACTTCAAAAAGAAGAAAAATCAATTAAAGTTCATTTGCCAAAGGCATCAAGAAGATGAAATGAAAGGCAGCCATTTGCTTTACCGATTATTTTAATTGATCAGAATTTATCCTGGAGTGGGAGTGGGAGGAAATGGTGTAGCGTGAGAGCTGAAGTCTGTTCAGTCTATCTGCATCAGCCCAGGTTTCCTCTCTTGTGAGAAAAGGATAAGCACACTCTGATCTTTCCAGGAAAGGGACAACTTCATTATCATCTTTGAGATGTGAAGTATAATTGCTATTAAAACACTGATTCTATCAGGTGGATGAAACTGGAAACTTGATAGAAAAATGTGTATGTGTGTGTTTCCTTAGTAGAAAGACATGATGAGGATGGTAATTAAGGCCTACACTACCTGAGTAAAGGGAGGAGAAAATCAATCATATTTCCCTGTTGTGTTTCTGTGTAGTGCCTAGTTCTACAGTTACAGACATTTTGTCATCTGATAGAATCTGAATATTTTAAAGTCTCCAAAAGTATAGAATGTATTTACTTCAGATGAGGATTAGGTAACATATTTTTGACATTATTACTGTTTCAGTTTTAAGCTTTAAACATAACTAAAAAGTAGGCAAATGCAATGACAGCATTAATTTAGGCTTGGTTTCAGTTCTTTGTTTTTGTGGTAACTATTTTATTGTTACTTTCAAATCTAACATTTGAAATTAGATTCAGGCCACAGAGACTGGAGAAACAAACAAGACCTGAAATGCATTTAGATGATTTCTGACTACTCTGGACATTATTCTGAAAAATGGGCACAAATAGCTGAGTCCACACATGTTGGAAGGTGACTATATCAATGAATTTTTACCAAATTAATGTTCCTGTAATGTGCGAGGTTCATTAAGAATTAATAAGTTAATGATGCTAACTTGAAGAATATATGTGTATATTTATATATTATATTCAACATAATTACATAGTTATATATACAATTATATGCATGAATAACTACATCTATATCATCTATCTAGAGAAGTCTCAACAGTAAATGTAGCAATCTGTTTAGAACATAGACATAGGAAACATTTAGGGGGAATTGGGAACTTTTCTGATAGTGCCTAAACTAGCTGGAGTGTAATGATAAAAAAACAACCATTTTTTAGCTGAGTGTGATGGTCCATGTTGATAATCAGCACTCCAGGAAGCTGAGGCAGGAGGACTGCAAGTTTAAGCCCATCCCTGGAAATTTAGCAATTTAGCAAGTCTCTGTCTCAAAGGAAAAAAAAAATTGAAAAGGCTGAAGATGTAGTTTTGTGTAAAGGCCCTCTGTTCGATCCTCAGTACTATCAAAAATACGTAAAAATTAGAAAGGGAGGGTCTGAGTACCTAGCTTAGTGGGAAAACCCTAGGTTTAATACACACACATGACCATTTTCCCTTTTTATTGTGATAAAATATATACAATATAAAATTTACCATCTTAACCATTTTAAGTGTACAGTTCAGCACCATAAACTACATTCAAATTGTCATGAAACCATCACCACTATCCATCTCCAGAACTTTTCTTCTCCCCAAATTGAAACTATGCATCCATTAAGCCATTCTCCATTCACCACTTTCTGTAGCTCCTCGTAGCCACCACTATATCTCTAGTTATTTAAGGTAAGTGGAATTACACAATATTCTTTAGTGTCTGACTAAATTTCATATAACACAAAGTCTTCACATTTTAACCATGTTATACAAGCATGTATCAGAATTTTAGTCCCTTTCTAGGTTTCATAATATTCTGTTGCATGTACATACTACATTCTGTTGATCAGTTTGTATGTCAGTGGATATTTATGTTGTTGCTACCTTTTGGTTATCATGAATCATGTCGTTCTGAACATATGTGTATAAATATTGGTTTAAGATCATAAAAGGACAAATTTTAGCTATTACCTTTAAATACTTACCTTTAAATTTTTACAGCACTCACTACATTGTCTTCCTTACCCAGCACCCTAAACTTGGCACCATATTGTATTAAAACACTGTAACAGCAGGGGGAAAAGAGGACTGCTATGGTAGGTGCGAGATTTAAATGTACCATCAACTCTTTAGTTGTGTGATTGTGAATGTCACAGCTCACACTCAGTCTCTGTCTCTAGAGTGAGACTGATGAAACGTTAAATATGCCACACTCCCATTTATGATCCTTAAAGCAAGCAGTAATAACTAACACCAGTGGAACACAGCTCTATTTATAAATCCCTTTTTCCTTTAAGCGTCTCTATTTTTGCAGCAGTGCTGTGAGCTAGGCTGGACAGTCATCTCCATCCCCCGAGGACAGTGATTCTTCCCTGTTTTGGTTATTAATGTCTCCCCAGACTAAGAACACTGCCTGCCTCATAGAAGTTGTGCAATAAATATTGATTGAAAGAGTGAATGAATTTTTTGGATGATAGACGTGGCGTTCAGAGAAGTTAAATCACTGGCCTTGCATCCTTCACCCTAATAGAGCCCATTGTGAAACCCAATATTTCAATTATAATTTCAATGCAGTCTTCATCACTCCATTTTTATATGTGCCATTGTACCCTAGCTCAGAGCAAATATTTGTTAGTGATATGCCTTGTTGATGGACTTTCACAGTCAATATCTCATTCATTTTCATATTCTTCCCCTTAATTTCATGGGATTGCTTTGTTTTATAGATGAGGAAACAGATTTAGATAGGTGAATTGGCTTGTTCAAATAGGTAAGTTTCAAAGTTGGGATTTAGATTCCAAAATTCCAATTCCACAAGGAGGTCCTATATGATACACTCAGAATGAAGAGACCGTGCCATTTGGATAAAAGGCATTTTAATTTAGCCTCCAAAGAGCTAGAGACTAACATAGCAAAGCTGGAACTACACAGAGGAATAAGCAAGGTGTGGATTGCAAATGAATGGGTCTAGCTGTTCAGAAGAGACTTGGAGAGCACTGAGGCAGAATGAGAGAGCTGCTCCAAATGTCCAAAGCTAGTACAGCAGGTATGGAGGGCATAGATTTGGGGTTTCTGGACTGTTTGGGGCAAATCTCCAGTTGTTGCATTCATGTGTCTGGTTTACTCAGGTTTACAACATAAGACATTCATTCCATGAATTCTCCAAGAAGTGATCAGTCCCTGGCAAGCTGATTTGTGCAAAACAGTAGAATGACTCATAAATTAGATTTATTCAAAAGTAATAAAATCCACTTTTCCTGAGGCATAGTGGGGCCTGATGATGGAAAGGCGAGGGAGAGAATTGTAGAGCGTGAGCAAGCATCAATGCTGAAAGGTTTTCCAGCTCAGGAATAAAACAAGGCGCACATTTGCCTCCCACACACTGAATATCCTCATGGAGAACTGATGTCCTTTCATCTTAATGTAATGCACGAATTGCTTTTCAAGGCTCCAGAGTTACTGAAAGACAGTAATTTCAGCAAACTATTATTGCTGCTATGGGGAACCACTCATTTATTCATTTTTTTCATTTATTCATTCTTATTGCCTACTTTTTCCCCCTTTTCTCCTGCTTCTCCCTCTTTCTGCCTGTCTTTGTCTCTGTCTCTCTGTCTCTCTCTTTATCTTTCTTTTTACAGGACTAGGAATTAAACCCAGGACCTCTGCACTGAGCCAAAAGCCCAGCCCTTTTTAGTTGTTATTTTGTGACAGGGGTTTCCTGATTTCCCAGTCTAGTCTTGGACTTGTGTTCCTCCTAACTCGGGCTTTCCGAGTACTGGTGTGCACCACCATGCTTGGCTCCCTACGCTTTTTTTTATAACAGGACAAACATTCTCACTTCAATACATTTTCTCATTTTCCATCTTGAAGTTTCTACTTAGAAAGCCACACCAGAGGCTCATGTTTAATTATCAAGTTTGTTGATGATTAGTTTATTCATCAGCATTCTGTCACTGTGACAAACAAAATCTGAAACGAGCAACTTACAAAGATGAAAGTTTCATTTTGTCTCATGGATTCCGAGGTTTCCGTTCATGATCAGTTGCTCTGTTAGTCCACGATCCACTGCCTCATGGATTTTAGGCCCATGCTGAGGCAGACCCGTCGTTGTGGGAAGCAGAAAGCTGCTTACATCATGGCAATTAGAAAGCCTACGAGGACCAAGAGCCGGACCAAGAGCCGGAGTGAGAGGAAAGGGCTGTACCCCCTGACTTCCTCTAACTAGGCTCCGCCTCTCAATAACGCATGCACCTCTGAAATCAGGAAGAAATTAACCCGTTGATGAGGTTAGCTCCTTGCTGATCCCCACCTGACACCTCTCTAATCCCCACCTCTGAACAATTTTGCATTTGGGATAAAGTTATCAACAAATTAGAGAATACTTTATATTTACATCTTTATAAATAGACAGGGAACTTGAGTGGCGCATTTCTATGGATGGTGTAAATTTTCTCATCCTTCTGAACAAATCTTAGAGTGAATGACGACAAGGAGTCTATTCTACTCTAGTGGACTATAATATAGTTAGACCTGCTAATGGTACATATTTATTTTTATAGTCTTTCTCTAGTGGATTTGCATTGTTTTCTGACGGGCCAACATTAATTCACTTTATCACTTAGCTTCGATGGAAGAGAGAGGGAAATCTCATTGTTGTTTATGCAGATTTTCATGAGTCTTCTTGCTTTTTATCTCCCTTGTGGTCAGGGAAAACCGTGTGAGGCTCTGGCATTTACCTCCTTATCCTTGGATGTTCGTGCTCCATGCTATTAAGTCAGAGGCCTCTCCCAATTCTGTTTCCCCAGTTCCCCAAAACCCTCTTCTCCTCTTCCCGTCTTCCCCTCTTGTTTTCCTTGTCTTTGCCAGTTATATTTAAAAATGTCTTTACTATCGTTTTAATGGAGTTTCAGGAAGTAATGGAGGTAAGCACATGTATTTAATTTTCCAAGTTTAACTAGAAATCACCTCTCTAATGTTTGATTAAAGGAACGAAATGAAAAAGGTTGGGGAAATTATTTTGGCAGCCATGTGTGAATAATGGAGTGAAATAGGGCAGAAACTAGAGGCAGGAGATCAAAGAAGGCTGTTTCTGTAAGTATAATGTAAGGAAATGAGAATGAGTTTCCTGATGAGAAGAGCTTGAATCAGAAAGTTATTACTAGAGAAAGAATGAAGTGGAGTTTAATAACTTTTAAGATGCTGAATAACCACGGTCAAAGGTCAGTGAAATTGCAGTTAACTCCATGATGTAGTGCTGGTCCAGTGCTGCTGTCGAGGTCTGGAGTGCAGACTGTGCCAATGTTCAACAGAAGCCAGGACAGATGTATCCTCGACAACTTTACCTCTAAAACTAAAAGGCAACAGGACAGGAACTTAAGGTGTGAGAATTCAGAGAAGGAACTTTATTTTTATTTTGACATAAGTGAGAACTGACCTGGACATAAAACCAGTGAAGATATTCAAGGTTTTGGTGTGTGGGAGGAGGAGGGGATGGGTAGGAGAATTTCTAGATAGACAGCCAAGGGTGCCTCTCCAGAGTGCACTTCTGTGCAGTGACAGGTGATTTGTCCAGAGGACACTTTCTGGATTTGTGCTTATGATGGTCTTAAAAGAAAAACTGAATCAAATTCTTGCAACGATCCCACTTCTTCCTGACTGGTCTCATTTGTGTTAGCTGTAATGATTTATCCAACTCACCTGCCCTCTGATCCCAACAATTTCTACCTACTGTAAAAAAGGATTGGAACTAATTAGGTACTTAAAACCAGTTATCTAGTATTGTCTAACATATTTCTTGTACATGAACAGTACAAGTTTGTACAGATTCTTGATAGGACACTTAATGGTTTTCCATAGATCTTAATGAATCCACATTCAGGGTTTGTACAGTGTATAACTTTTCCTAACTCAACCCTGAGCACGTTGATTTCAAGGTTATAGACTCCAAAGGCTTTCTAAGTTCCTTGCTCATCCTCTTCTGTTTAGTTGGCTGATGGCTTTTACAACTCGCCCTAGGATTTTATGGTTTAGGATCAGCATATATTTAGCCCTTTATTTTGTGAGATACTTTACTCATATCTGAGGTTCTTTATCACTGAACTTTAGAGGTAGTTTTTTTATGATTATGACTCGGATGTTTCAGTGGGAGTAAGGTGTTTATGTCATGTCATTTTATTTTAGGATTTTTCACACTGCAGAATCGTGCTTTGTCAGCTGCTGCTGTGTGGACCTTCACAAGAGCACCGATTAGGCAGGTTCAGAAAATTGGAATAAAGAAACTGAGAAATAATTTCTGAGGGAGAATTTGAGGAAACTGGAGGTCATACAAATAAGAATTGACTTTTTTGAAAACTCTTTTGTGAACACATAAATATTATCAATTTTAGAGAGAAGTGGGTCTAAGTAGAAAGTACCTAAAGTGATTATAAAGCTGACAAACAAGCAAGTGCACTTTGTGATGGAACAGTTAGCAGGGAGAGTAGAAAGGAAGTCACATTTCTGTCAAGAAACTGATGAGCAGTAGTATGTCAGTGAAACAGAAGATGTGAGCTGAGTAGACTAACAATACAGGTAGCAGGCAAAGAAACAGCTGAGTCAGAGTACAATGCAAATGGGATAAAGTAGGTAGGACATGGATTTATGTATTACTGCTTTTTTCTTGGAATATTTAAAAAATGAATTTGTTTTTGTAGGTGGGCAGTTATAGATAGAGAACACCGAAATGCAGATTATTTATATAAGGAATATAAAAGAGATATAATTGCATTAGTTTTTAAGCCTGAGGATGACTATATCTGCTGTGGCTTAAGAACAAACCAGCAGACTTCTGGGACATGTTTTAAGTGTGTATAGATAAAAGAATTTCAAAGTAAGGATAAATGACTAGACCATTAAGGATGTTCCAAATTTTCTGTCAGTGAAAAAGTCTTAAATCATTTATTTTTGAATGAATATGATATCTTGAAAAATGGTACTCAGGAAACAAAATGTTCTATAAAGTAATAACTCTTGTCTCTCCCCTTTAAGTTAAATCTATAGACATATAAAACAGCTGTTAGAATTATAATAGCTATGCAGTACCCCAATAACCACTTTGGATTAAGGTGTGAAATAAAGTCCGTGGTAGTTTTAGTGACCCCCATACTTTCCAGTCTTTTTGAAAATTTGCAATTTTCATTTCGGTCTATAAATATTGAAAATAAATTTCTAGGTCCTTGTGCTTTCCTTTGAAGCCATCTCAGTAGCTGGGTTTAGATCCAAAGACTTTCTGTGTTGTTTGAAAATGTCGTAAAATTTCAAAATGTAAATAATCTTTTCTTTTTCTATATTTCTTATCACAAGTAGAATGTTTTAAAAGAGTTTCAAATAGAAGCTTGGAAGAAATTCAACTTGTTGGCTATGTTGTTATTAGGACCCAGTAAGTTTTATTTTTTCCTTCTAATTTCAAGCACATACGTCTTCTGAAAAGGGTTTTGAAACTCTTTGTTATTCTTTCAAGATTCAGTCTATAAATTACTCTGTCAGTTAAGCTGGAGGTACCAAAGGAAAGAGTTGGATAAATATTATTTTCCCATGATAAATAAATGCCTTTATTGAATTTGTTGAATTAGAAAGATATATAAGGAAGCCAGTAGATCCAAAATTGAAGCTACAGGATTAAGTGAAATAAACCATCAAATGCAATTTATAAGAAAACCTGTAAAGGAGAGGGACAATACTATCCGTGGTATGAAGCCATTCTGTAAGAGGTACCGTTTGCTTCTTCAAGTAGTCTGTCATTTATAACTGTCGGTTAAAATCCAAATTATCTACTTATCTCTCTCTATCTCTCTCTCTGTGTTTCCCACAAACACAGGATTTCACAAGGAATTACTAAACTTCTACAAAAAAATGAAGAACAGCAAGATCTTCCTATGGAATCAACATAAACAGAGATGCATTTGAACAGTAGTAGGGATTGTCTATCATCTCTGAAAATGCTATTGCTATATATACAGAATCTTTAATAACTGAATCTCTACTGTTGTGAAGTTGTACATTTGTAGAATTTAGGATGAATCACCATCCTATAGAATTTATGATGAATCACCTCCTTGTCTTTATAACCCCTGCCACTATTGCTAATACCTTTATTAAGAACGTCACTATTGGGGGACTTTTAAGTTTTTCAATCTTCTTTAACCTTGACAATATCTGTACAACACTTCTCTAACTTAGTGTGGAGGATACCTTTAGAAAGCTTGAATTTTGTCTATGTTGACCATGGATGAAAGACCCATGGATGACCTTTTATCTCCCAGCAGTCCTTACCCAGTCTCATGTTGGTTTAATGTGTTTCTCCTGCATAAATCGAGTTATTTGCTGGCATCTCTTGAAAAGGAGCACATACTTTCAACCTGGAGTTCTTGGGATATCATTTAATAATCCCAGCATGTGTGGCGTCTGGGTGTATAAGAACCATTCATTGTTATCGCTGTCTTTTCTACAGCATGACTGTCCCAGAGCCTTATAATGAAACCTTCTGAAAGAATACTTGTAAAGAGGTAGAAAAACAACCATTGCTTATATATGTAGTATAATTCATGGGTCCCATGTTTGTTTTTTGTGATTTTTTCCATAGTCTATGAAATACACACAATTATTGTTTATACTACTTTGCTTGATAACAAAACTCAGACTCAGAAACCATCTAAATTAGTAATAAATTAATGATTTAAAAGCCACTTTCTCCTTCCATGCTACTTCTTGAAACCATCTTACTAAGGCCGCCATCTTAGGAACATTTCTATGGGACTGTTACTGGGTCATTGGGCCAAACCACTCATAAGAAAAAAAAGGTAATCACTTTAAGAAGGGAGAGGAGACCAAGTCTAGAAACCATGGTCCATGTCTCCTGTTAGTACTCATGTGGTGCTGAAGAGGTGAGTGTTTCCATTATAGCTCTACAGGAGCCGTAACATTTTCAAGTGTAGTTACTTCTGTATCAGTTCCTGAGGTTTGGAGAGATTGCTCAGCACAACTGAAGCTGTGCAATGGAGACTATGATGCTGCCACCTATTTAAGAGTGAAAAGGCCTGTCTTAGGACGGTGAAATAGATTACAGTTTGTATACTGTTTAGGTTAATAACTACTTTTTGCACTAACAAATTAATTTCTCTTTGCTTATTAGCAGCAGCACAAAAGTATCTATGATCATTTCTTAGGTTCCCAACAGAGATGTGGACTGGAGGAAGAATGTAGAAGTGTGGGAGAAAGATACAAATGCATCTATAATTAATAGTAAATAAAGAAAGTGAGAATATAAGCAAAGTCAGGAAATCAGACTTACAGTACCCACTTGGATGCTTCAGTATCCAGGGATTTGTAATATAAAATGTTACTGGCTTTGTCTTCCATTATGTGTTAAATGCCAGGTAGGACATGGAAAGCTAGTCATTTCAGAGAGACTTAGCCCACTTCAATAACCCTTCACTTAGTCTGGGGCAGAGGCATAGAATGTGTTCTAGGGAGTAGCTGATTTAATGATATGGTGGTCATTCATCTCAGGAACCTTGAAGCCCAGGGAATTTCAAACTGTTTGCTGTACTATGTGATTTTCACAATTGTACCCTGAAGGATTTTATCAACCATATAAACTTAATTTCCAAGTAAGAGGTGAAACTGTCTCTGGGATCATGATAAATGTATACTCACAGTCAGGTATAATGCTGAAATGACACATTGGCCATATGTAGACATCAGTTATAATGAGTAATTATCTTTCATCCTTTGTACTATATCACAGCACTCACTCACCATCTTGTCTGTCATCTGGTACCCTGCGCTGTGAAGTCACCTAAAAATGAAGAGAACGTTCAAAGGGTAAAAAATGAACTCTAATGATACACCATTGCCAAAAGCTATCGGCATCAGCAAAGTGCTGCATGTAAATCAGACTGATTTTTTAAAATCGCTAAGTTATTCATTGGAAAACAGAGAATGAATATAACCAAGGCTTTTATCTGTTAAAAGAGATAGCATAGTTTCCAGAAATGGTTTGTTTGAACATAACAACAGAGAACTACTGTCTTTAACACTGTCTGTTGGGTGGATATAATGTTTTATACATTGCGTCAACTTGAGAAGTTTAGAAGTTTAAGCTAGAAGTTAAGGGCTCCAGGGTCCTCACTCCCAAAACACCCTGATCCTGCACAAGAGGGGGCTTGGAGATGGTGTGAGTGCTACACCCACCCGCGAGGGGGTGGCCTGCGTACAATATAAGGGAGGAAGAGGTTTGCTTTCCCCTACCTTGGGCTTTTGAGGTCTTCTGCTGCCTTGAACTGTTGCCCCTGTGCTGTATCACTCAGCCTTGAAATCTAGCTGATTACAGACTGACAGTTCCACAAACTGTGAGCTAAGTAAAACTTTCCTTCCTTAATTTTGGGTGTCAAGTATTTTATCTCAGCAACAAATGAATAAAACTAACACTTTTATCTATCAAAATAGATCGCATAATTTCCAGAAATGGTTTGTTTGAGCATAACAGCAGAGCACCACTGTCTTTTTTAACACTGTCTGTTAGATAGACAAACAGGCAAGAGAATCTTTATTATTGTTATCTAAGTGAAAATAGTTATTCATTGTATGGCCTGCTGTTTTTGTTACTGTTCCTTTTCTTTATACTTACATAACACTTGATGCATTTCAAAATAGTTACACTGTAACCTTTTATATAAAGGAATGTTTTCCAGGTCTCAAAAGAATAGCAGCAATAATAAAACCTCAAGTGAATAAATGAATGGCTTCTAGAAATGAAGACTATTAAATCTAGTTGAAACTATGTAGGTATAAGAGCTGCAAATTTCTTTTCCCATGTGGCAACAAGAACTTTTAGGCACTTACATTAGGGTTCTAGCAGAGGAACAGACATAACACAAAATATACAAATGAATAAGAAATTACAAGGTTGATTTACAATGGTCACCTACAGAGTTGGATGAGGAATTTGCGGGGGTGTCAGCATGCTGGAGGGTGAAGGATTCAATCCGAGGTCTGGAGTTCACTGCAGTGTCCTGTGCATGTCTGGATCAGGAGTCTAATGGGTCTGTGATGGAATACTGAAGAGTGTATGCCAGAAGGCTGAAAGATCCAGGGTAGAAACTGGAGTCTGCGCTGGACGCCAGGACACAACATCCACCTAAGGTGAAGACTGGGACTCATCCAAAGAACAGAACTCTGCCTGTGCATTCTCTTCCCCTTTCATACTATCCAGGCAATGAACCACCCTAAGGTGGGTCTTCTACAGTGTAGGGTGTAGAATTGCTAAGCCAATGTAGTTAAACTTCTAAACTCAAACTGACAGTCAAGCACTACAACACTATTTCAGTAATTTACATGAGTTCTAAGTTTGATCATTTCATCACCAAAACAACATCCTGAAATAGGTAGCATCATGTGTTTATGTTACAGAGGAAGACATTGAGGTTTGGAGAAATAAAGTAATTTTCCTGAGTCATGCAGCTAGGAAGATCAAATTTTACCTTAAGGAGTCTGTCACGTGAGTGTGCATTTTTAAGAATAGCTGATTTGTTTATCATGGAAATTTGATTTGTAATACAGGAAGAAGTCATCCTTTAAAAACCCAACTCCAATAGTGAAAATATACTTGCTTCATCTAAGTTTAATCTTTCTCGCCAGTCGACTCTTCTCTGAGCAGTAGTGTTGAGTGTCAATGAGCCTATATTTTATTTAACATCAGCCAGTCATTTGGAGTAATTAATCTGACTTTTCTACATTCAGTCTCTTTTTCAAGGAATAAACTTTGAGCAAATCATGTTTCCACCACTGGGTATTTGCATCTACCTGTAGAGGTAAATGAGCAGTATATATTCGGTTCCTTATTTGCTGCCCTTGTTATTAGAATCACTAATAAAGAGGAATAAGTAAACTGTTAATCAGAACATAACAATTCATTTCAGAAATGGATTGTGAGAACACAGATATACTCAGACCCCAAAATCCATCCACAAAAGATAAACAGTTACTGTGACTTGAAGTTGATGGTTTGTGCTAGACATTCAGGTATGTGCAGTTGACGGCATTCACTGATGGCATTCACAGAAACCTGGGAGCAGGCCAAATCTGGTCCTTCAGGAACAATCAGCAAAGTATGAGGTATAAAGACAGAATCATCTTGTTTTATCCAACTATGTTAGTTTTGCTTCCATTCTTACTTTTGACCATGTTTGAAAATTTGATTTACACTTAAATTTGTCTCACAAAATATTTGGCTGGACTTCCCCTAAATTCTGCTCATTCCTGGGATATTCAAAAAAATCCTTGAGTGATTGGATTAAAAGGAGTTGAATTTAATTGATAATGCACTGTTTTAGAGTACAGGGTCTAAGTAACTTGAGCTACAGTATCATCAAAAGAATAAGGATTATATAAGAAATAGAACAAAGAATGTATGTATTTTATCCACATAATATATACATATGGACATTTATTTGCTTATTTTTTATATAAAGAACTGGTCTCTCAAATATAGAGGCTGAGAAATCCTGTGATCTGTAGTTGACAAGCAGGAGAACCATGGTGTAGTTCTACCCCTGGTGTGGAGGCCAGGTAAATAGAAGTAAGTCTCAGTTTTAGAAGGAAGACACCAATTACCTAGCTCAGATAGGGAGATAGAAAAAGGTGGTAAACTCTCCTTTTCCCCACCTTTTATTGTATTCAGGCTCTCTCGGGATTGATTGATGTCCATGCAAACTGGAAGAACAACCTGCTTTATTCTGTCCACTGATTGAAGTGTTAATCTTGCTCAGAAACATCTGTATAGACATACCAGGAATGATGTTTAATCAGAGAACTAGGCCCCTCCTTGCCCCTTACAAATTAAGCTAGTTATAAGGAGGTGGCTTTAGGCTTCAGCAAGAGATGTGCTAAGCTGTTGACTAAATCATGATGAAAAATTACACAGTAGAGGTCTTAGCGCCTTCAATCTCATTTGTAATATATTGCACTCTGAAACAGGTAGACATATCACAGTCCTCTAGAGATGAAAGTGTGTGTGTGTGTGTGTGTGTGTGTGTGTAGTATACTCAGCTTTGCCTCCAACTTTCCATCTTTAGTTTGTTATTGGGAGGCTGGGTCAAATCTGTGAGGGAAAAGCCAGGTGTAGAGACAGGCAGACTCATGATTATGACTTATACACCCTAGTTGTTAGCCTTGCAATTACATATGAAGGAAAACATCATGATATAGTGGAAATAGACAAAGCTTCGGAGGCAGAGAAAGACTTCAATCCCAACTCAGCCATTTACTCTTTGCCTGTCTTTGGTGATACTTTTTTCCTTTCCTAGTTGCAGTTTACCCATTTGTAAACTGAGAGTAAAACTTGTAGTACTAAAATGAGATTACTTCTTTAAAAAGTTAAACCAGAGCCTGGTACTTAACTGATAAAATTGATGGAAGCAAATATTAGACTTTTAAAATTAAACTTAGCAGCAGTTTACTAAATTGATGGTTTTGGTAGAATTACATAATTAGAAAAGAAACTGAATCAGATTGACTTTCACAAAATTTGAATGACCCACGCCCACCTCCAATAACAGATTTAAACCTTTGTTTGACTAGGAATTACTCTGGTTCCTTACTGACTCACCTTAACATACTACAGATACTCTTTGAGTTAGATGGTTACAGGAGTATAGCAGCTTTCAAAAACCTAGTTTCAAAAGTACTACCTGGAAGGGTTTATTTATAGAGCACACAGTAAAGAACATTCTAAATGAGAAAGGGAGAATGTATCCTGGACAGCACATAAGCCAGTGTCGAGAACTAAACACAGAACAGATTCCTTGTATTTTATCTCTACCAATGCAAAATAAGGCAGGAGAATTGGCAAAAATTAAAGAATAAAATCATTAGAGTTGAATCTGTGGACCCGGGATTATTTAGAAACATGAAATGCTCTTCTTATCTGCATGAGGTATATATGCAGTTCTTAAATGACAAAATGTTAGAAGCATATGAAACACTCAAAGCTTTACGAGTAATTAAAGGATCAGACAGCACATATCTGTGTTGTGTGGAATTCACAGAATACATAATGACTGCACTTAGTGTCAACCCATTAAGAAACATCTGTCTTGAAATGGCCACAAGCTTATGTTGTAGAGGATGTTTTTAGTGCAGATGAATAATATATGTTAGAGATTTTATGGATTAACCTAAACTGTGTCATATTCAACTCTGTTGAAAACATTTGTTGTTCAAGAGCATCGGATCCAATTTCAGTTTATCTCAGTTGTCCTGATTCTGTCTTTAAATTTTCACCCACAAAACTAGAGAAGATCATGTGTTAGAAATAAGTATTTAAAATAAATAGCCTTCTCTAAATTTATTTTATCAGTGCATTTTAATAGGTCCAGCCAAGTGACTTTGAGAACTAAAGATTAAATTTTTGCCAGGCATAGTGGCACATGTGTGTAATCTCAGCAGTTGGGAGGCTGAGGAAGAAGGATTGTTGTGAGTTTGAGGCCAGCCTGGGCTACATGGTGACTTCAAAGCCAGTCTAAACTACATAGTGAGACCCTGTCTCAAAAAGACAAAAAAAAAAGTTTAAATTTTTGTCAAACTTTGTATAATACCTAGAAAAAACATCTCTAAAATATGCTAACTGTTAAATTGGTTGTGACTAGTGGAGTCCCACATTTACATTAAAATAGTGTTTGGCTAATTTGGCAAATATTTTCCTTTCGTCTTTTGTTTCAAAGACTATAATAACCTAAAGATCAAGGGGTTGTTCACTACATTTTCTAACTTTGTTCCTATTGGTAGAGATCATACAGATAGCAAATGGATTTATTAAAAGTACATGAATATGTGTATTATAGCATCATATATTATTACTGTTATGGTTTATACATTGTATCAACTTGAGAAGTCTAGAGCTTAGCTAAGTGACTCAGCAGCTCTATATCGGGGTGTGGCGGACAAGCAGTTACCTTTCTAAGATACTGTTCATTGTGTCAATTTAAGAAGGTAGGAACTTTAAATAAGGAATTCAGCAGGGGGTCGGGGTCCCTAGTTTGTAACACCCTCAGCCTGTGCAAGAGCAGGGCAGGCAGATGGTGTGAGTGCTGCACCCACCCCAGGGGAGCAGCCTGCGTTCAATAAGAGGCAAATGAGGAGGAACTGATTTCTGGTTCTTCACCCTCAGCTTGCGCGTAGTCTCTGGCTTCTGGCATTCTGGCACGGACAGTTTCTCTTCTGCTTGAGACTCTTCAGCCTTTGTCATACATTCTTCAGTGTTCCATCATAGACCCATCGGCCTCCTGAAACAGACTTGCGCAGGACACTGCAGTAAGCTCCAGCCCTTGGGCTGGACCCTTTAACCTCCAGTGTGCAGACACCCTCTGCACACTTCCTCATCTGACTTTGTGGCTGACCATTGTAAGCCAATCTTGTAATTTCATATACATTTGTATATCTTGTGTTATCTCTGTTTCTCTAGTAAACTCTGACTGATACAATTACACAGTAACTAAAGTTATTTCAAATATGAAGGAGAAAATATATGTTTTGGAGAATTTTTCATTGGAAATTTTCTAAAGTGATATTAGAGAAAATAAGATGATACCTCAGGCTCAGGCAGAGAATATAGACTGAATAATGAAACTAAAAATGAAGAGGAGGAAAATGAGGAGGCCGAGGAGAGGAGGAAAAGAAGGGGAAATTTTTCTTGGGTCATCCCAAGGTAGCGTGGGTGGTGTTGAGATGAAGTGACCAGCAGTGAGAAGAGCTTGTTTTGAATGTGCCTTGTTTTGAATGTCCATTTACAGGTCGAACTGTGTGCGTTACTTAGTTTTCCTAGTCCTCCATTCATTTAACAAGAAAGATTGGATGTGATTTCCAGTGTCCTTTCTGACACTGCTACTTGTGTGACATAATTTGTTCATTATAAAAACTCTCCAACATGCAAAATAAAGGCATATACAATATTACAACCATTGATAAATTCCTATTATCTTACTTTGAAAGCCTATATTGTTACTGTTTTGGATTTTCTGTTGTTCTTGTAGTTGTTGTTTGTATGTCCCTTGTTTTTTGTTTTCCTTTTCTGTGTTGTTTTTTTCTCTTAAAAAATAAAGTAAGGACATAGTCTGCATCATTACCCCTAAATTTTATCAGAACAAAAACTGGGATTATTCTTGCTAACATACTTTGGATTTTTCAGTTGCAGTTTTCACGGTACCACTACAATTATTTGCTCCATGCTACCACTGCTGTGTGTAACATATGAAGTGCTGCTTTCAAGGACAATTCTGGTATTTAAGTGATCTTGTTTTCCACAGAATGTATTATTCAGATAGTCCCATTACAAAAATTACAGAATATTAAAGTGTAGGGGTCTCTTGGGAAAACTTTTGTCTGGAGACAAGGGATCAATTTTCAATTTGATCCCATATTCAATGTGATAAAATGCCAGAACAGAAATATCTAAACAATAAAATCACTGAGTTGAAAATGTAAGCATCCATTTAGATGTAATCTGCTAATTAAATTGTTAGTAGACAGTCATCAGTCGTAATTGTTGACAGCTCTACTTTTAACATGAGACATTCTGGATCACAGAACATAATTTAAGGAAATAGTTGGTATATTAGTCAGTGCTTATTAGACAAATAGGTTTTACAAAAGATACACCAATATATAAGAATTTAAAAAATTGGCTCAGAGTGCCCACCCCCCGAGTCAGGTGTGGAGAGTGCAAAGGGTCTGTTTGGATACTGGAGACCAAGGATCCTGTTGAAGACCTGGAGCTCCTGCAGTGTCACATGGCAGTCAGCTTGGAGAGCTGAAAGGACCTGCACTGGAAGGCTGAAGGGCAGGGCTGGAAGGTGAAGAGTCCCCACGAGAAGCCAAGAGAGGGAATCCAAGACAAAGAGAAAGCCTGGGGCTCTTCCAAAGAAACAGAAGAAGTTATTCCTTCTTTGTTTCCCTTGTATGCCATTCTGGTGACAATTGTCCCTGGGGTAGGTCTTCCACATCCAAAAGTGTACTGAGCCAATCTAGTTTGGTGTTTATTGCTCAAGTGGAGAAAATCAATTAACTACCATAGTTGGTAGGTGTGTTTAAGATGGATGTTAAAATAAAATGATGAACTTCATATTTCTGCTTATACTTTCTGCTTCAAAATCACAATTGTCATCACTGCTTATACTGACCATGTACTTACCATGTAGCAGTGTCTTGGGGCAGCCCGAAAAAGCAGACTCCAAAATGGATATCTGTGTGTAGAAGGTTTATGTGGAAATGTTTTTTTTTTAAATTTTATTTAAAGAGAAAAAAAAAAAGCAATACAGAAAAAC